>CM034043.1:1534013-1603198 GCA_019705995.1 Raphanus raphanistrum x Raphanus sativus | reverse complement strand
ACAACCATTTGCCCAGTAAAGCAGCACATGATAGCCGTCGCTATTCCCAAAGAAGCAAGGGAAGCTACCATGTGCAAAGGATTTGGGTCAACCCTAACCGGTCCTGCCCTCCAGTTGTACATCAATCTCCCAACGGGATCCATCAAATCCTTTGCGGCCCTCAGTGATAAGTTTGTGGAACAATTCGCCAGTAGTCTTCAC
Organism: Raphanus raphanistrum x Raphanus sativus; assembly: GCA_019705995.1. Lineage (NCBI taxonomy): Eukaryota > Viridiplantae > Streptophyta > Magnoliopsida > Brassicales > Brassicaceae > Raphanus > Raphanus raphanistrum x Raphanus sativus. The sequence goes on along the minus strand of CM034043.1, from coordinate 1,602,997 downwards.
CTGGAGAAGAGATCGGATTACCTACGAGGTCCAACAACACAGGAACGAGCCCTTACGTTCCTATATAGCTCGCTTTAACCAGGAGAAAGTCTCCATCCCCGAGTGCAATGCGGATACAGCCGTCTCAGCCTTCAAGAAGGGCCTGCTTTCAGAAGGAGATCTCTACAAAGAGCTAACGAAATATAGGTGTGGGATCATGGCAGACGTGTTATCCCGCGCCTGGGCTCAAGTGAGATGGGAAGAAGATGTCGCGAGCAAGGCCAAGGCTTCTTTTAAATACGATCAGAAGTCCTCCAGACCCCCAAGGGACGATCGTGACGAGACCATCCACTCTAGACCTTCCAAGGGATCTAGTAACTCGAGCAGGGGCAGGTATTAGAACCACCCTCTACCCCGATCTGAGGGAATGATGGTCTCCACTTGGCCCAGTATTTCTCATCTTGCAGTAACGAAACCGGAGCTCATCGGAGTCCTACGACAGATGGGTCCACATGTTAAATGGCCCCCTAAGATAAATCCCCCGATGCTAATCGAAGCCTCAAAAGGTGGTGCGAGTTCCACAACGATCATGGCCATACCACTGAAGATTGTATAGCCCTAAGGATAGAAGTCGCTGAACTTCTTAAGAGAGGTTATCTAAGGGAATTCCTCTCAGATAAAGCCAGGAATCTCTTGAACAAGGAAGGTCCCAGACTTCCTAACGAAGCTGTTCCCGCATTACCCCCGCAGCAAGATCGAGTGATCCATGTCATCTCCGAAGGATCAGAAGTAAGTGGAGTCAGCAATGCCGCAGCCAAAAGGAGTACCCTTAATGCCAAGAACGGTCAAGAGATCGAGACTCCAAAGCGCCCACTCTTGGGAACAGACGAGATTAGCTTCACTGCAAAGGAGCAAGAAAGGGTCCTAGCTCCTCACCACAATGCCCTCGTCATTTCGCTGGTCATAGCCAACTGTTTGGTCAAGCGAATATTGGTGGACAACGGAAGCTCCAGCAACATCATCTTTCACTCGGCCTACACTGATCTAGGGCTAGATCCCAAGACTCTGACCAGAAAAGCGACCCCACTCGTGGGATTCAGTGGAGAAGTGAAACAAACCAAAGGAGAGTCCTTCTCCCAGTCTATGCTGAAGGAATAAACCAAACCACTAAGTTCCTAATCGTCGACTGCCCTTCATCCTACAACGTGATATTAGGAAGGCCTTGGATCCATGACATGGAGCCGTACCTTCGACCCTCCATCAATTGGTAAAGTTCCCTACACCCTGGGGCGTAAAGGCTATCAAGGGAGACCATGAAAACTCTAGGTCCTGCTATCAGACCACCCTGAAGGGAAAGACCCAGGTCTTATAGCAATTACAGAAGGAACCTCCAGCTCCTCATACCGAAGAACCAGAGGTTGAAGAAATGGACGAGGTCCCCCTGGTGGAAGGAAACTCGGAACGGAATCTTAAGATAGGCTCTAAGGTCCCGAAGGACCTAAGATGAAGATTGATCGACTTCCTGAGGTCCAACTCCGATTGCTTTGCCTGGTCCCATGAGGACATGCCAGGGATCAACCCCGACGTCATCATGCACCAACTTCAAGTGGATCCAAACATCCCCAGTCAGATAGAAAAGGAGGAAATTTGCTCCCGAAAGGGACGAGATCATCAATGAGGAAGTCAAGAATCTACTCGACGCCGGATTCATAAGAGAGGTACAGTACCCTGACTGGCTTGCTAATGTGGTAGTCATAAGGAAGAAGAATGGGAAGTGGAGAGTTTGTATCGACTTCACGGACCTCAACAAGTCTTGTCCCAAGACCCTTTCCCTCTGCCTCATATAGATAAGCTAGTTGATGCTACTGCTGGACACCAGCTAATGAGCTTCATGGATGCTTTCTTCGGGTACAACCAAATCTTGATGCACCCAGAGGACCAGGAGAAGACATCTTTTATGACTTCCAGGGGCATTTACTGCTACAAGGTTATGCCTTTCGGGTTAAAGAATGCCGGATCCACCTATCAAAGGCTCGTCAATATGATGTTGCTGATCAGATAGGTCAAACCATGGAAGTATATATCGACGATATTTGGTAAAATCTTTGGACTCCGAAGATCATACCTCGCACCTTCAACAGGCGTTCGCCACCCTTAGAAGGTACAATATGAAGCTCAACCCATCCAAATGCTCGTTCGGAGTAAGCTCTGGGAAATTCTTGGGGTATATAGACACTCACAGGGGCATATAAGCAAACCCAGAGCAAATAAGGGCCATCCAAGCGATACCTTCCCCTCGAAACATCAAGGAGGTTCAAAGACTGACGGAAGAATGGCAGCCCTCAGCAGGTTCATCTCCAGGCTCTCCGACAAGTCTCATGCCTTCTTTGAAACTCTGAAGAACCCTAAGGACTTCCAGTAGACAGAAAAGTGCGAGGCTGCACTATCCGACCTTAAGGCCTATCTCACTACTCCACTGTTGGGCCCGAATATGGCCCGGTAGCTGATCATTCAATAATCAAGATGATGGGGCCGCGATGAGCCCATCACGAGTTCTAAGTCTAAAGAGAGCTAAGTAGAAGCCGAAGGCTGAAAGCTAAGGGTCCTAACCAAGGAGGTCACGACGAAGAGGAAGCTCACGTCATAACAAGAAGAAGCGCAGGACCCGGTCAAGGGGAAGCTGTTGCGGATTCCACCTCAAGTGGAGAGAATCTCGGAGGTCAGTTGGAGATAGCTTAAAGAAGTCCGAGGCTATAAAAGAAGAGGGTCGAAGACTAAGAAGATCCAATTATTATTCACTTTTACGATCATTTACGTAATCTCCAATTCATTTTGTTATCTTTGTAATCATCAAGAGAAACATCTTTTGTAACCATTCCTTTACCACATTATCAATACAAATCCATTCATTCTACAAGTCATTACGGGATTCAGCCCACGTTATCTTTCCCTAACCTTTTCTAAACACTAAACCTGATCTAAAATCTAGGTGTGAGTTTTACCCCTCACAATTGGCGCCGTCTGTGGGGAAGAAACAATCGAATCCCTTACTCTAACTTGAGGATGAATCCTACCGATCAGACAACAACCCCGTCTGACCTTAACCTCCCGAGTCAGAGCGATGGCTCACCGAACGACGGAGGCTCTAGTCTTGTAATCACAGAGCCTCAACGTGGCGACCACCGATCTGGGCAACAGCTTCCGGTTAATGCTTGAACGAGCCAAACTACAACCGGAGTTACTAACCCGAGGTCATCAGGTGGAAACACCTCCGGGCTCCCGATTACCGAGAATCCTCAGCAGCAAGCCATCCCGAATCAAACGGAGGTTCAGCTCTCTGAGATCCGCCAGATGATGATACAATTGGTAGACAGAGCTCAGGAAAGTGAGCGCACGATGCATCAACTGACTGTACGTCAACAACGATTCGAAGAGATAACTAGATCTCTAAACGCAACAACCCAACCATCGCAACGTCAAGCTCCGGGGGTCATCTTTCATGATCGATTAAACGATCCCTCATTTCCCCGAGCACGTTTAAACTTTTCCCCTGATAGCACTGCCTCGGAAGGACGCGGATCTGCTTTCCAGACACCTCATACTGGAACAGCTCCGTGTTCAATCCACCTAACGCCAGTGCTATGGGAAGTAACATAGCGACAACCAGTTCCACACCCGGTCAGGTCACTGACATGAGTACTCGTTTACCTCCTCCGCCGCCTGATCCTAGGTCCGGAGCAGGAATATCCTTCCCATCTGGGGGCAGAACGTCAGCTTCGGTTTATCAAACTAGAAGCTCGATCCCGAATGGAGACGGTTATCAAAGGATAGATTCCGATAACCCAAGAAATGCTGAGCGACTTAACCCACCAACCGCATGGGAGGATGAGCCAACTCGATTCCGTCAGGAACCTGCCCGTCGGGTACCTGAGAACGATCCAAACGTCCTTCCGTTTGAAGGACCTGAAGCTATCCGTAGATATATGGAGCGAACTCACGGCTCTCCAGAAATTGGGAGCTCAAGTCCATAAAGCTACGAGTTCAGCTCCCGAAATCGATAGCTTACTCGAGGAAACCCGTGGAACTCCATTCACGGACAGAATTGCCAGTTCTCACATAAGAGATACCCGAAAAATCAGAATTCCTGAGTATGATGGGACCTCCGACCCGAAAGCCTATTTGAGAGCTTTCCAATTGGCAATTGTTAAAGCCCATTTCACACAGGAAGAATGTGAAGCAGGTTACTGTAGGACATTCGCCGAAAATTTGGTCGGAACAGCCCTCGAGTGGTTCTCAGGTCTCGAGCCAGCCTCGATAGACAATTTCGATCAATTAACCAACGCCTTTATGAAGCAATACTCAACCCATATCCGGAAGCAAGCCTCTGAGGCCGACCTTTGGAAGTCAGTCAAGGAATGGAGACCCATTACGAGTCTACATTGAGAAATTCAGGGCAATAAGGACTAAGCTCTCGAATCCTAACGACCTAATCGCCATCGAGGCCCTTAGGAGAGGTCTGATCCATAGATCGAAATTCTGGTCAGAGCTAACACTCAATGCTCCTCCAACTATCGATGACGCTCTTCACAGAGCCACCAATACATTACTTTGGAGGAGGAGACAGCTGCACTGGATAAACTCCATAAGAAACCTCAGAATCATCGAAAGGCGACTCCTTGAGACTAAGGGACCTCATAAGAAGGGTAACCCTCGAAATAATCAGACTCAGGGAGAACATTCCTACGCAATCGAGGAAGACAAGAAGAGAAACCTGTTGCAGCAGCAAACAAAACTCCCTGGTCAAAAGGCTTCGATAAAGGCAAACGTTGCTCTTATCACGATCGCGAAGGACACTCAACCGAGAGTGTTGGACCTCCAACGCCAGCTGGCAGCAAATTTGCAGCTGGAGAAATAAAGGGCGTGGACCTTAAAAGCCAACACCTTATCAGAAAAGAGGTTCCAGGACACTTCCCCGAAACGCGAGAGGTCACCTGAGAAGGAGACCGATTCGACACCTCCAGCTCCCAAGAAAAGAGTCGACATGATTCTTGGGAAATTCCCCCAAGGAAAAAGTTTACAAGTCGAAGCTCTCTTGAGCAAACCGTCCCCTCATCGAGCCCCGACTCGAGGGTGGACTGTATCCTTGGGATCAGACATATGTCAAGACTCCGTCAATTCCATTAAGAATCACGTGCGGAAGGCTGTGTCTAACACTGGACCTAAGCCTCCTAACCCTGAATCCAATACTAAGATTTCTTTCTGGGAAAGCGAGACCTCAAACCTTGACAGACCTCACGATGATGCGTTGATCGTTACCCTGAACATCGCAGGATACGAGGTTCCCAAGCTCATGATAGACACAGGAAGCTCTGTCGACCTCATTTTCTATAACACCCTAAAGGGATGGAAATAGACGACTACGAAATTATTGGCCAAAAAGCTAACCTCGTAGCTTCTCCGGAGAAACAGCTACCTCATTGGAACTATCAAGCTCCCAGTCATAGCTGGCGGAATAATGAAAATGACCAACTTATAGTCATCGATAGACCCTCCCGTTCCACGCGATTTTGGAAGACCCTGGATTCACAAAATGAGCAGTAGCCTCAACGTACCATCAGTGCGTAAAATTCCCAACACCCGAAGGGATAGCTACCGTACATGGCAGCAGAAGATATCCAGGATCTGCTATTTGGGAGGATTCAAAATCCTCAAAAAGTCCCCCAATAGCAATTACAGATCCAGGAGGGTCGCGAAATGCAACAAAATATTCGTGGTCCCCTAGGAACCTAACCGAAAAAGTTTGCATCGACGACTCAGATCCTGAAAGACAGGTGAGCATCGGGTCCGAGCTACCTCCTGAGACAAAAAAGGAGCTCATTGATTTCCTGAAAAGCAATGTCTAAACCTTTGCATGTCCACCAGCGACATGAAAGGAATAGATCCGAACGTCACCACCATAAGCTAAAGTTGACCCTACTTTCAAACCAATCAAACAGAAGCGTCGTAAGTAGGCCTCGAAAAGGCTCAAGCTGTTAACGACGAAGTCGACCGACTTACGAAAGCTGGGTCCATTCGAGAGGTACATTACCCCGACTGGTTGGCTAACCCAGTAGTGGTAAAGAAGAAAAACGGAAGTGGAGAATCTGTGTAGACTTCACAGACCTAAACAAAGCTTGTCCTAAAGACAGCTTCCCGTTACTCACATCGACCGCCTGGTTGAAGCAACATGGCCATCGACTCCTATCCTTCATGGATGCCTTCTCAGGATACAATCAAATCATGATGGATCCTGAGGACCAGGAGAAAACTGCATTCATAACCGAACGAGGAACCTATTGTTATAAGGTTATGCCATTCGGATTAAAGAACGCAGGAGCTACCTATCAGAGACTAGTAAATAAGATGTTTGCTGGACAACTTGGAAAAAACCATGGAGGTCTATATCGACGACATGCTAGTCAAATCCTCAGCTGGAGAAGATCATATCTCCCACTTAAGGGAATGCTTCGATATCCTGAATAAGTACGATATGAAGCTCAATCCCACTAAATGTACTTTCAGGGTACCCTCAGGCGAGTTCCTAGGCTATCTCGTAACCGAAAGGGGCATTGAAGCCAACCCGCAGCAGATAGCAACCTTCCTAGAAATGCCGTCACCTAAGACGACCAGAGAGGTACAGAGATTGACTGGACGAATCGCGGCATTGAATCGATTCATATCCAAGTCCACCGATAAATGCCTCCCATTTTACAAGCTTCTAAGAAATAATAAGAAGTTCTTATGGGACGAGAAATGTGAGGAAGCCTTCAAGCAATTGAAAGCTTACCTCTCCGAACCTCCGATCCTATCTAAACCAGTAATAGGAGAGCCATTGTACCTATATCTCGCTGTATCAACTGCTGCAGTCAGCGGCGTTCTAGTACGAGAGGACAAAACGAACAAAGACCAGTCTATTACACCAGTAAAGTTTGATAGATGCCGAAACCAGGTACCCTGCAATGGAAAAAACTAGCTCTAGCAGTCGTAACAGCTGCCAGAAAATGCGACCTTACTTCCAATCGCACTCGATCGTCGTAATGACCTCACAACCATTACGAATGATCTTACACAGCCCCGCCAGTCAGGGCGATTGGCTAAATGGGCCATAGAGCTCAGCGAATATGATATTGAGTATAGACCTCGAGCAGCAGCGAAAGCTCAGGTCCTTGCCGACTTTATCATTGAGCTAACATCCGAGCAGTTAGACTCCGAAATGGAATCTCCGAAGTGGAGCCTATACGTCGACGGAGCCTCATCAAAACAGGGCTTCGGTATCGGTCTAAGGCTAACTTCTTCAGCAGGAGAAACCATCGAACAGTCATATAGGCTCGGATTCAGCGCCTCAAACAACGAAGCTGAATATGAAGCACTAATCGCAGGGTTGAAGCTCGCCTAAGCCTCGGAATCCGAGAGCTAAACGCTTATAGTGATTCACAGCTAGTAGCTAGCCAGTTTCACGGAGAATATGAAACGAGGGACGAAAGAATGGGGGCATATCTCGAAAGTCCAGAACCTCACTAGGCAGTTCGACAAATTCGAGCTAACGAGAATCCCACGAGGTGAAAACTCCTCAGCAGATGCGTTGGCTGCTTTAGCTTCCACGTCAGACCCCCTCGTAAAACGAATCATACCCGTAGAAGGAATCGGAAACCAAGCATCGACATAGCTACTAAAGCTGAGAAAGAGAGCAAACTAACAGCGCAACCCGAAGGTACCTGCCCTGAAACGGTAGCTACCCAGGTTTTCACAACATTTTGGTTTCCAAAAACCAGAATATGCAGCGCAAAAAAGCATACCTCCGGGAACACAATCCAAAATCACGGAAGATATTCCTCGAAATTCAGACTCCTTAGAGCCTGATCTCGAAAATCACCCCCGGGGGCACCAACTCAGACCCAGTCATCTGCAGAGTTAAAACCAGAAGCCGTACAGCTCTCCAAAATTCATCTGAGGTATTCCTCGGAATTCAGACTCCCTGGAGCCCAATCCTACCAATACCTCCGGGGGCACCACGACATCAGGTCTCGACGAACAGGAACCTCCCTCGTCTCTTCATAACAAAGTTGTAGGAAGAGAGGATTGGAGAATTCCAATCACGCAATACATCCTGGAGGGAAAGACTCCACCCGATAAATGGGAGGCTCGAAAGCTCAAAGCATTAAGCGCGAGATATTGCGTAACTGAATCTGTCCTCCTCAAACGAAGCATTCCGGACCTTACCTAAAATGCGTCCCATGGCTCGTTTGCTATGAGACTCATGAAAGAAATGCACGACGGTTCCTACGGAAACCACTCTGGAGGAAGAGCTTTAGCCATCAGAATCAAAAGACAAGGATATTTCTGGCCTACCATTATTGCAGATTGTGAGGCCTATTCCTCTTCATGCGACAAATGCCAGAGGCATGCACCGATTATACACCAACCTGCGGAAAAGCTGTCTAACATATCTGCCCCTTATCCATTTATGAGATGGTCCATGGATATCGTGGGACACTAGTACCATCAGGAAGTGGAAAGAAGAAGCTACGTTTCCTCTTAGTCTTAACGGACTACTTCACAAAATGGATAGAGGCTGAAGCTTTCCAGCAGGTAACCAGGGTCGAGGTCGAGCAATTTGTATGGAAAGATATCGTGTGTAGACACGGCGTCCCATACAAAATCGTAACTGACAATGGAGGACAATTCATATCCCACGATTTCAAAATATTTTGTGACAAGTGGAATATTCGCCTGACCTTCTTGTTGGGCCCAAATATGACCCCCTAGCTAGTGATAGACAATAAGAAATGATAACAGGCCGTGAAAGGCCCATCATGAAATTCAATCTTCAAAAACAGCTAAGGTCAGATCCGGAGGCTGTGAGCTGGAGATGTTCATCAGAGAGGTCAAGGAAAAGAGGCAGCTCGTTGACAAGTAAATAGGCGCAGGACCCGGTCAAAGGGAAGCTGTTACAAATCCCTCAAATCACGGAGAGGATCTCGGGAACCTGTTGGTAGCAACCGACGGGACCTGAGGCTATTTAAAGAGAAAGCAAGTCAAGAAAGAAGATATATTCGATCCATATTTCACTCGATACTCTGAAAACATTCTCATTCACATCACGTTCTTATTATCTTTGTAATCATAAAGGATCACTCTTTGTAATCACTCTTTATCAAAATCATCAATACAAATCAAAGTTCATTCAACAAGTTATTACGGGATTCAGCCCGCGTTATCTTTCCCTAACCTATCCTAAACCTTAAACCTGATCTAAAGTCCAGGTGGTGAGTTTTACCCCTCACAATTGGCGCCGTCTGTGGGGAAGAAACAATCGAATCCCTTACTCTAACTTGAGGATGAATCCTACCGATCAGTCAACAACCCCGTCTGACCTTAACCTCCCGATTCAGAGCGATGGCTCACCGAACGACGGAGGCTCTAGTTTTGTAATCACAGAGCCTCAACGTGGCGACCACCGATCTGGGCAACAGCTTCCGGTTGATGCTCAAACGAGCCAAACTACAACCGGAGTTACAAACCCGAGGTCATCAGGTGGAAACACCTCCGGGCTCCCGATTACCGAGAATCCTCAGCAGCAAGCCATTCCGAATCAAACGGAGGCTCAGCTCTCTGAGATTCGCCAGATGATGATACAATTGGTAGGCAGAGCTCAGGAAAGTGAGCGCACGATGCATCAACTGACTGTACGTCAACAACGATTCGAAGAGATAACTAGATCTCTAAACGCAACAACCCAACCATCGCAACGTCAAGCTCCGGGGGTCATCTTTCGTGATCGATTAAACGATCCCTCATTTCCCCGAGCACGTTTAAACTTTTCCCCTGATAGCACTGCCCCGGAAGGACGCGGATCTGCTTTCCAGACACCTCATACTGGAACAGCTCCCGTGTTCAATCCACCTAACGCCAGTGCTATGGGAAGTAACATAGCGACAACCAGTTCCACACCCGGTCAGGTCACTGACAGGAGTACTCGTTTACCCTCCTCCGCCACCTGATCCTAGGTCCGGAGCAGGAATATCCTTCCCATCTGGGGGCAGAACGTCAGCTTCGGTTTATCAAACTAGAAGCTCGATCCCGAATGGAGACAGTTATCAAAGGATAGATTCCGATAACCCAAGAAATGCCGAGCGACTTAGCCCACCAACCGCATGGGAGGATGAGCCAACTCGATTCCGTCAGGAACCTGCCCGTCGGGTACCTACGAACGACCCAAACGTCCTTCCGTTTGAAGGACCTGAAGATATCCGTAGATATATGGAGCGAACTCACGCGGCTCTCCAGAAATTGGGAGCTCAAGTTCATAAAGCTACGAGCTCAGCTCCCGAAATCGATAGCTTACTCGAAGAAACCCGTGGAACTCCATTCACGGACAGAATTGCCAGTTCTCACATAAGAGATACCCGAAAAATCAGAATTCCTGAGTATGATGGGACCTCCGACCCGAAAGCCTATTTGAGAGCTTTCCGATTGGCAATTGTTAAAGCCCATTTTACACAGGAAGAATGTGAAGCAGGATACTGTAGGACATTCGCCGAAAATTTGGTCGGAACAGCCCTCGAGTGGTTCTCCGGTCTCGAGCCAGCCTCGATAGACAATTTCGATCAATTAACCAACGCCTTTATGAAGCAATACTCAACCCATATCCGGAAGCAAGCCTCAGAGGCCGACCTTTGGAAGGTCAGTCAAGGAATGGGAGACCCATTACGAGTCTACATTGAGAAATTCAGGGCAATAAGGACTAAGCTCTCGAATCCTAACGACCTAATCGCCATCGAGGCCCTTAGGAGAGGTCTGATCCATAGATCGAAATTCTGGTCAGAGCTAACACTCAATGCTCCTCCAACTATTGATGACGCTCTTCATAGAGCCACCAAATATATTACTTTGGAGGAGGAGACAGCTGCACTGGATAAACTCCATAAGAAACCTCAGAATCATTCGAAAGGTGACTCCTCTGAGACTAAGGGACCTCATAAAAAGGGTAACCCTCGAAATAATCAAACTCAGGGAGAACATTCCTACGCAATCGAGGAAGACAAGGAAGAAAAACCTGTTGCAGCAGCAAACAAAACTCCCTGGTCAAAAGGCTTCGATAAAGGCAAACGGTGCTCTTATCACGATCGCGAAGGACACTCAACCGAAGAGTGTTGGGACCTCCAACGCCAGTTGGCAGCTAAATTTGCAGCTGGAGAAATAAAGGGCGTGGACCTTAAAAAGCCACCACCTTATCAGAAAAGAGGTTCCAGAGACACCTCCCCGAAACGCGAGAGGTCACCTGAGAAGGAGACCGATTCGCCACCTCCAGCTCCCAAGAAAAGAGTCGACATGATTCTTGGGAAATTCCCCAAGGAAAAAGTTTACAAGTCGAAGCTCTCTTGAGCAAACCATCCCCTCAATCGAGCCCCGACTCGAGGGTGGACTGTATCCTTGGAGGATCAGATATATGTCAAGACTCCGTCAATTCCATTAAGAATCACGTACGGAAGGCTGTGTCTAACACTGGACCTAAGCCTCCTAACCCTGAGTCAAATACTAAGATTTCTTTCTGGGAAAGCGAAACCTCAAACCTTGACAGACCTCACGATGATGCGTTGATCGTCACCCTGAACATCGCAGGATACGAGGTCCCTAAACTCATGATAGACATAGGAAGCTCTGTCGACTTTATTTTCTATAACACCCTAAAAGGGATGGAAATAGACGACTACAAAATTATTGGCCAAAAAGCTAACCTCGTAGGCTTCTCCGGAGAAACAGCTACCTCATTGGGGACTATCAAGCTCCCAGTCATAGCTGGCGGAATAATGAAAATGACCAACTTAGTAGTCATCGACAGACCTTCCCCGTTCCACGCGATCCTGGGAAGACCCTGGATTCACAAAATGAAGGCAGTAGCCTCAACGTATCATCAATGCGTAAAATTCCTAACACCCGAAGGGATAGCTACCATACATGGTAGCCAGAAAATATCCAGGATCTGCTATTTGGGAGGATTCGAAATCCTCAAGAAGTCCCCCCAATAGCAATTACAGATCCAGGAGGGTCGCAAAATGCAACAAAATATTCGAGGTCCCCCCAGGAACCTCACCGAAAAAGTTTGCATCGACGACTCAGATCCTGAAAGACAGGTGAGCATCGGATCCGAGCTACCTCCTGAGACAAAAAAGGAGCTCATTGACTTCTTGAAAAGCAATGTCAAAACCTTTGCATGGTCCACCAGTGACATGAAAGGAATAGATCCGAACGTCACCACCCATAAGCTAAAAGTTGACCCTACTTTCAAACCAATCAAACAGAAGCGTCGTAAGCTAGGCCTCGAAAAGGCTCAAGCTGTTAACGACGAAGTTGACCGACTTACGAAAGCTGGGTCCATTCGGGAGGTACATTACCCCGACTGGTTGGCTAACCCAGTAGTGGTAAAGAAGAAAAACGGGAAGTGGAGAATTTGTGTAGACTTCACAGACCTAAACAAAGCTTGTCCTAAAGACAGCTTCCCGTTACCTCACATCGACCGCCTGGTTGAAGCAACAGCTGGCCATCGACTCCTATCCTTCATGGATGCCTTTTCAGGATACAATCAAATCATGATGGATCCCGAGGACCAGGAGAAAACTGCATTCATAACCGAACGAGGAACCTATTGTTATAAGGTTATGCCATTCGGATTAAAGAACGCAGGAGCTACCTATCAGAGGTTAGTAAATAAGATGTTTGCTGGACAACTTGGAAAAACCATGGAGGTCTATATCGACGACATGCTAGTCAAATCCTCAGCTGGAGAAGATCATATCTCCCACTTAAGGGAATGCTTCGATATCCTGAATAAGTACGATATGAAGCTCAATCCCACTAAATGTACTTTCGGGGTACCCTCAGGCGAGTTCCTAGGCTATCTCGTGACCGAAAGAGGCATTGAAGCCAACCCACAGCAGATAGCAACCTTCCTAGAAATGCCGTCACCTAAGACGACCAGAGAGGTACAGAGATTGACTGGACGAATCGCGGCATTGAATCGATTCATATCCAAGTCCACCGATAAATGCCTCCCATTTTACAAGCTTCTAAGAAATAATAAGAAGTTCTTATGGGACGAGAAATGTGAGGAAGCCTTCAAGCAATTAAAAGCTTACCTCTCCGAACCTCCGATCCTATCTAAACCAGTAATAGGAGAGCCATTGTACCTATATCTCGCTGTGTCAACCGCTGCAGTCAGCGGCGTTCTAGTACGAGAGGAACAAAACGAACAAAGACCAGTCTATTACACCAGTAAAAGTTTGATAGACGCCGAAACCAGGTACCCTGCAATGGAAAAGCTAGCTCTAGCAGTCGTAACAGCTGCCAGAAAACTGCGACCTTACTTCCAATCGCACTCGATCGTCGTAATGACCTCACAACCATTGCGAATGATCTTACACAGCCCCAGCCAGTCAGGGCGATTGGCTAAATGGGCCATAGAGCTCAGCGAATATGATATCGAGTATAGACATCGAGCAGCAGCGAAAGCTCAGGTCCTTGCCGACTTTATCATTGAGCTAACATCCGAGCAGTTAGACTCCGAAATGGAATCTCCGAAGTGGAGCCTATACGTCGACGGAGCCTCATCAAAACAGGGCTCCGGTATCGGTCTAAGGCTAACTTCTTCAGCAGGAGAAACCATCGAGCAGTCATATAGGCTCGGATTCAGCGCCTCAAACAACGAAGCTGAATATGAAGCACTAATCGCAGGGTTGAAGCTCGCCCTAAGCCTCGGAATCCGAGAGCTAAACGCTTATAGTGATTCACAGCTAGTAGCTAGCCAGTTTCACGGAGAATATGAAACGAGGGACGAAAGAATGGGGGCATATCTCGAAGTCGTCCAGAACCTCACTAAGCAGTTCAACAGATTTGAACTAACGAGGATCCCACGAGGAGAGAGCTGCTCAGCAGACGCGCTGGCTGCTTTAGCGTCAACATAAGATCCCCTCGTAAAACGGATCATACCCTTAAAGGGAATCGAAAAACCAAGTATCGACATAGCTACCAAAGCTAAGATCGATAGCAAGCCGAAAGAGCAAACGGAAGGTAGCTACCCCAAGACGGTAGCAACCCAAGTTCTTACAACGTACTGGTTCCCAAAAACCAGAATTCGTAGCTTTAAAAAGCATACCTCCGGGGGCAAGATCCAGACCTCGGATTCACCTGTCCATGCAGCCAGGACCAGGAGTCGTTCTGCTTTTGAAATCGCATCCGAAGAAACGACCCAGACTCCGGAGAACAACACCAGAACTGGAGATATTCCTCAGAATTCAGACTCCTTCGAGCCTAATCCGACCAATATCTCCGGGGGCAATAACACATCAGGTCACGACACTCAGGGACCTGAACAAGACACATCAGGTCACGACACTCAGGGACCTGAACAAGACCCGCCCTCATCTCTTCATGACAAAATCATTAAGAGAGAGGATTGGAGAATACCGATCATGCAATACATCTTGTAGGGTAAGATCCCCCCCCCCCAATAAGTGGGAGGCCCGAAAACTCAAAGCATTAAGCGCAAGATACTGCATAATCGAGTCAGCCCTCCATAAACGAAGCATTTCCGGACCTTACCTAAAATGCGTCCATGGCCTCGATGCTATCAATCTTATGAAAGAAATGCACGCATGCTCCTGAGGAAACCACTCTGGGGGCAGAGCTCTAGCTATCCGAATCAAAAGACAGGGTTATTTCTGGCCCACCATTATAGCTGACTGCGAGGTTTACTCCTCTTCATGTGATAAATGCCAAAGGCATGCACCGATTATACATCAGCCTGCGGAAAAATTATCCTCAATACCCGCTCAGTACCCGTTCATGAGGTGGTCCATGGACATCGTAGAACCACTCATAACGTCAGGAAGAGGAAGGCAGAAGCTACGCTTCCTCTTGGTCTTGACATACTACTCCACGAAGTGAATAGAAGCTGAAGCTTTCCAACAGATAACTAGATTCGAAGTCGAAGGATTTGTGTGGAAAGACATTGTCTGCCGCCACGGCGTCCCGTATGAGATCGTAACCGACAATGGAGGACAGTTTATTTCTCGCGACTTCAAAGCATTTTGCGACAAGTGGAATATCCGCCCTACCTTCTCAACACCTCGACGACCTCAAGACAACGGTCAGGCGGAGGCTGCTAATAAGTCAATATTAGCAAACCTCAGGAAACGCTTCGGAACCAACAAGAAAACCTGGTTTGAAAAGATACCTGAAGTACTTTGGGTATGACGAACCACCCCTAGAAAGGCTTCAGAGGAAACCCCTTTCTCTTTAGCCTACGAAACGGAAGCTGTCGTTCCGGCGGAAACCTCCACTGAGAGCCTCCGTCGAGAGCTCTGTACGTCTGATCCCGCAGCTAACAATCAGCTCCTAACGGACAGCCTCGACCTAATCGAGGAAAGACGGGACCGAGCCCTGATTTGCATTCAAAACTATCAGCAAGCAATGACACGACAGTACAACTCCAAAGTCAGGCTCCGACAGTTCGCTGTAGGTGACCTAGTACTTAGGAAAGTTTTTGAAGGAACCAAGAAACCAGATGCTGGGAAACTAGGGACCAATTGGGAAGGTCTTTACCGGATTATCCACGTGGTACGACCTGGCGTCTATAAGCTCCTGAAGGTACGAACCGGAGTACCCGAAATCAGATCGTGGAATGCCACAAATCAGAAGAAATACTATCATTAGGTACTTAAATTCCTCGAATTACGTTAGGCTTGACCCCTTGACTGGGTACGTAGGCAATTGTGTTATGAGTGCAACTCCAATCTCATTTCAACACTATTTACACCATGGCGAAAGGGGGCATATGTTTGAGAACATATAGCCCAAACATCGATTGTATGATTATTGTGATACCATGTATCCTATTATCAATAAAGCAATTATCTTCGATACCTTGAATTTTTAACAAATTCAGGTCTCAATGAACATGAACCTAAGGTCTTAAAACCCTTCGAACAAATTCAGGTCTCAATGAACCTGAACCTAAGGTCTTAAAACCCTTCAAACAAATTCAGGTCTCCGTGAACCTGAACCTAAGG
This sequence comes from Raphanus raphanistrum x Raphanus sativus, assembly GCA_019705995.1. Taxonomy (NCBI): domain Eukaryota; kingdom Viridiplantae; phylum Streptophyta; class Magnoliopsida; order Brassicales; family Brassicaceae; genus Raphanus; species Raphanus raphanistrum x Raphanus sativus. The sequence goes on along the minus strand of CM034043.1, from coordinate 1,586,912 downwards.
TCTTAAAACCCTTCGAATAAATTCAGGTCTTCGTGAACCGGAACCTAAGGTCTTAAAACCCTTCGAACAAATTCAGGTCTCCGTCAACCTGAACCTAAGGTCTTAAAATCCTTAGTAATCTCGAAGGTCTTAAAATCCTTCCAACAAACTCAGGTCTCCACGAACCTGGACCTAAGGTCTTAAAATCCTTAGTAACCTCGAAGGTCTTAAAATCCTTCCAACAAACTCAGGTCTCCACGAACCTGGACCTAAGGTCTTAAAATCCTTAGTAACCTCGAAGGTCTTAAAATCCTTCAAGCAATATCAGGTCTCAACGAACCTGGACCTAAGGTCTTAAAATCCTTATCAAATCTCCAAGGTCTTAAAATCCTTATCAAATCTCCAAGGTCTTAAAATCCTTATCAAATCTCCAAGGTCTTAAAATCCTCATCAAATTTCAAAGGTCTTAAAATCCTTATCAAATCTCAATAGGTCTTAAAATCCTAAGCAAGTCTCAATGGGTCTTAAAATCCCACAAACGAATTCAGGTTCCCAAGAACCTCCACCTAAGGTGTCCGAGTTGAACTCAGGTTCCTAAAAACCCGGAGCTAATCTCAATGTTTCAGGAACCCCTTCTAAGGATCCTCGTAATCGAATATACTCGAAATCTTCGAGACCTGATAAGTCATTGGACATTGTATATAATAATCACGATACATGTCCTAACCAAAACTTCCACTTGACAAAAGTCAATCTCATCCAAGAGACGATCAAACCAAGTCAAATGACTTAATACGAAAAACAAAACCGAAATTTGAATAAAAGGGTTTAAAAGCCTCCCCAGGCTAACGAGGGTTCAGAAGACCCTAAGGTTCAAAAGCCTCCTCAGGCTATAAGTCTGAAACGTAAACTAAGCCCATTGGGCAAAAGTCATGAAAAGCAACATTACAATTCAAAAAGAGCCGCAGCTCTTAGACATCATTATCACGGGAGCTCATCCCGACATCCTTGTCTCCCTCGACTGGATCATTTTCTTTGGCTGGATCTCCCTCATCTGCCTCCTTGTCATCGCCCATCTGGGACATCTCGACTGGAGCTGAATCAGGCCCCACCAAACCTAAGTTAGAACCATACTCTCTGTAAAAGGATAGATTAAACATGTTAATCTCGAAAGTACCTGAACTCTCTGAGAATTGAGGAATGGGAAGCTCGCTGGCCGAGAAGTCGGATACTTGCGCCTTTTCATACGCAATCGTAGCCATCAGATTCAGCAAAGGAAATCTTCAATAAAGATAATTGTTGCTCGAGATCTCAACGAAAAGATTGATGCTCGGCGGCTAGGTCTAGCTTCCGAGATAAGAAATCTTATCTCGAAAGCTGGGGGCAACTGTTGGGCCCAAATATGACCCCCTAGCTAGTGATAGACAATAAGAAATGATAACAGGCCGTGAAAGGCCCATCATGAATTCAATCTTCAAAAACAGCTAAGTCAGATCCGGAGGCTGTGAGCTGGAGATGTTCATCAGAGAGGTCAAGGAAAAGAGGCAGCTCGTTGACAAGTAAATAGGCGCAGGACCCGGTCAAAGGGAAGCTGTTACAAATCCCTCAAATCACGGAGAGGATCTCGGGAACCTGTTGGTAGCAACCGACGGGACCTGAGGCTATTTAAAGAGAAAGCAAGTCAAGAAAGAAGATATATTCGATCCATATTTCACTCGATACTCTGAAAACATTCTCATTCACATCACGTTCTTATTATCTTTGTAATCATAAAGGATCACTCTTTGTAATCACTCTTTATCAAAATCATCAATACAAATCAAAGTTCATTCAACAAGTTATTACGGGATTCAGCCCGCGTTATCTTTCCCTAACCTATCCTAAACCTTAAACCTGATCTAAAGTCCAGGTGGTGAGTTTTACCCCTCACACTTCTCATCACCTCGCCGACCTCAAGGTAACGGACAGGCGGAGGCTGCTAATAAATCAGTATTAGCAAACCTCAAGAAACGCCTCGGAACCCAGAAGGAACTCTGGTCAGAGAAGTTACTTGAAGTACTCTGGGCATGTCGGACCACCCCACGAAAAGCTACAAAAGAAACTCCTTTCTCCTTAGCATATGGGATGGAAGCTGTCGTTCCAGCTGAAACCATTGCTGGTAGCCTCCGCCGGGAACTCTGTACATCCAATCCCGCAGCTAATGATCAGCTCCTAACTGACAGCCTCGATCTAATCGAGGAAAGACGGGACCGAGCTTTGATTCGCATTCAGAACTATCAGCAAGCAATGGCACGACAGTACAATTCCAAAGTCAGGCTCCGGCAGTTCGCTGTTGGTGACCTAGTACTTAGGAAAGTTTTCGAAGGAACCAAAGAACCAAATGCTGGGAAATTAGGAACCAACTGGGAAGGTCCCTACCAGATCATCCACGTGGTACGACCTGGCGTTTACAAACTCCGAAAGGTGCGAACTGGGGTACCTGAAATCAGATCGTGGAATGCCACGAATCTTAAGAGATATTATCATTAGGTACCTAAAACTCCTGAACTACGTTAGGCTTGATCCCTTGACTGGGTACGTAGGCAACTCCGTCATGAGTACAGCCCCAACCTCATTTCAACACTTCGTTCACCACAATCAAAGGGGGCATATGTCTGATTAAAAACACATAGCCCGCGCAGCAAACGTATGGTACAAGCAAATTGTATGATTACTATGATACCATGTATCTAATTATCAATAAAGAAATTATTCTCGATGTCTCAATGCTTTAACAAAACAGGTCTCTACAAACCTGAACCTAAGGTCTTAAAATCCTTAACAATCCCCAAAGGTCTTAAAATCCTTCAAACAATATCAGGTCTCGACGAACCTGAACCTAAGGTCTTAAAATCCTTCAAGCAATATCAGGTCTCGACGAACCCGAACCTAAGGTCTTAAAATCCTTACCAAATCTCTAAGGTCTTAAAATCCTTACTAAATCTCCAAGGTCTTAAAATCCTTGTCAATTCTCAAAGGTCTTAAAATCCTAAGCAAGTCTCAACGGGTCTTAAAATCCCACAAACAAGTTCAGGTTCCCAAGAACCCCCACCTAAGGTGTCCAGATTAAACTTAGGTCCCTAAAAATCCTAAGCTAGTCCCGATACTCCAAGAATTCCTCTTAAGGAACTAAAAACGACCAAAGTCTTCCAGACTTATCATAAGATTCGATTATGATCAAGTTGTCATATTTCACGACTAAAGCCAAAAACTCAAAATGAAATGAAAACCGAGTTCGAAATTAAACAAGGGTTTAAAAGCCTCCCCAGGCTAACAAAGATTCAAGTGCAAACAGATAAAGGTTTAAAAGCCTCCTCAGGCTATAAGTCTTGAAAGCAAAAGATAAAGAAGCCCATTGGGCATAAGTTTTAAAACATAAAGAGCATCAGCTCTTAACCTTCCTTGGATCCAGGATCAGCTTCATCATCCTTATCCTCCTCGATAGGATCACCCTCCTTAACAGGAACCTCTTCTTCAACATCCTGGTCGTCACCTCCCGGGGTCGTCTCAACGGGAACTAAATCAGGAGAGACCGAACCCAAGTTAGAACCATATTCTCCAGAAAACGTCGGATTAAACATATTGATCTCGAAAGTACCTGAGCTCTCGGAGAATTGAGGAATGGGGAGCTTGCTAACTGAGAAATCAGAAACTTGAGCCTTCTCGTATGCAGCACCAGCATCCGGGATCAAAACCATCAAACGATGATACTCCTCCTCAGCATTCTCAATCTCTTTAGACAATAAATCCTTCAGAAGTTCGGTGTTTGCCTGAAGCTCCTGAGCATAGATCAGAGCGTCAGTCTCTTCCTTTTTCTTGACAAACTTCTCCTTCACAGAGGTCAGGATCTTGTTGTAGGCTTCAGCCACCTCCTTCTTACCTTTCCTGACAGCTAGTTTAACTTCAGCCTCTTTGTTCTGTTGACTAACCTGAGACGAGGCGATCAACTCTTGGACCTGGTGCTCAGCTATCCTGCGAGCAGCATCTAACTCATTGATCTTCCTACTCTTCACCCGAATATCGATGGCCTGACTTTCGATCTTCCCTTGTTGAGTATCAGCCTTCAAACCGAGCCTCCCGACCTCAGCTTCAAGCTCAGAAACTCGAGCACGAGCCAGGTCGAGCTCCGTCTTGGTAGTCTTGAACAACTCAGTAGCCTGAGCTAAGTCTCCAGCGCTAGGAGCACCATGCACGGTCTCTTCAAACCTCAGCTGAGCCCTGTTGATGGCTCCAGCTAGCTAAAACAAAAAAAAATATATATATATATACGTTTTAAACAAAAAAATTCTTTTGGATTGATAGCGAACCAGGGAGTAACAGGACTACGTACCTGGCCCACGTGGTGAGCTATCTCAACGTACTCTTCCTTGTTGGTCATACCATTGATCGAAGGCATGGAGCATCCTACCATCTTCATATGCCTCATGATGGTTGCCAAACCCCAAGGATCATCCAATATCGATCCCGGCTTAGAATGGGAGAAGTTCCAACCCACGGTCCCTCCCCGCGAAGACGAGGAGGAGGATCTGGCGGGTCTATCTCCCAAATCGGTCCGAGACCTCTTGTTTCTCGGAGGTTCGACCTCGAGAGGGTCTCTAGCAGCTTGAGGGTTAGCTTCAACTGTCGGAACCTCAGGACGGGGAACAACATCTTGAACTCTGGGCTCAACTGGGTTAACATCCTTAGCAGGGACAGAGGTCCCGTCATCAAGGACCTCCTTCAATGAGCTGAGGAAGGCACCTCCTTGGGTCTTATCGCTGCCTCGCGAAGCCCTGGCAGCTGCAGCAGGCTTGTTCCTGGAACGGAAAGAAGGCCTCATCTTAGGAGCTTGAGTCTTTTCAGTTTCGGAAGTACTAGCTCCAGTCGAAAGATCTACCACGAAAGGACCTTCAGAAACTAAACAATTGAAAGCTTGTTAGTTATCTCTGAAAGCAAATCCAGAAATAAAAAAAAATAAATAATAATAAGCAAAATCCGAAAATTACCTTCTAAATCTTCAGCAGGAATCGGGTCAGGGAACCTGGCGTTGTACCGATCCGGGAACCTAGCTGATTCAATACGAGAAGAGGCAAAAGATGCCCAGGTATTGGAGCTTTGATTTAGCTTCCGGAAAAGAGCCCTAGACAGCTTCTCAGTAAGCTTAGGAGGATCCTCAATATCTGCACATGAAATCGAGGGTTCAGTGAATAATACTAATTAGAAACAAGGAAGGCACGATCCTAAAAAGTCCTAACCAGATATATCAGACCAAACAACAGAGAGAGCACGACCCACGGGAACCGTCGTGGGGTCGATCTTGACATAGAAATATTTCTTCCTCCAATCGTCATCACTACCGGAAGACTTGAAAAGACCAAGCCTAGGACGACAAGGAAGATAGTAGGTACTGCTACCACCATCTTTGCTAGAGCTCTCCTTGATCGTGTAAAGGCTCATTAGCTCGGTCAGTCCAACAACGATCCCCTCCTCCTTAGCCCTGGTGATGAAACCATTTATCACCCGGATGGCTGAGGGACAAAGCTGAGAAAGGGCTAGTTGGTAATGATCAAGAAGATCTAACAGGAGATCTGGAAGTGGGAACCGAAGGTGGCATTTCGAGATATACTTCTCGTGAATGCAGAACCAACCTTCCGGGGCGGTTTCAGGAGTTTCGTCGGAGGAACAAACCTTGGCCAACTCCTTTTCGCCATGAGCTTGAACCATGAGGTTAACGACCTCTTGAATCTTTAGTGAGGAAGGCGAGTGAGGGCCCAGAGAGGTACTCCCGCCAGAAACTTCCTTCTTCTTCACCCGCTTGGAGACCCTCCCCGCAATTGAGTCCTTGAATTCCTTCTTGTCTCTTTTCATTTTCTCACCGATTTCTTGCTTAACCTTCATTAAACGCTTCCCGGAGGCAGAGATTCCGGTCTCGCCGGAACCTTCTTTCGGAGGGTCCATTAAAAAGAAAGGTAAGGAGAATCGAAGAGATTGAAAGGGGAAAAGAGGGAATAGGCTAACCAAATCTCTTAGGAACTAAGGATTCTAAGAAATTCGCAGGAGATTAATGGTGAATCGAAGGATGAAAGTAAAGTAAAAAAAAAATGAGAAAAACGTAGTAAAATAAAGGAGTGGAAGAGAAGTTACCTTGGAAACCGAGTGGAGGCGTGGAGAATATGGACAGCGGCAGTTAATGCTAGCTGCTTTATATCTTGTCAAGTCTCGAAAATCGGAGTAAATATTTCAAAACTCCTCTCATCTGAGTCGTTGATTTCATCAGAAGAGATCTCAACCGTTAATTCAAATAAATAATATCTTCGTTGAACGAAGCTAGTAATCATTATCTCAACAGAAAAGATTGAGGTTCAGCGGCTAGGTTAAGCTCCCGAGTAAGAAATCTTATCTCGAAAGCTGGGGGCAACTGTTGGGCCCGAATATGGCCCGGTAGCTGATCATTCAATAATCAAGATGATGATGGGCCGCGATGAGCCCATCACGAGTTCTAAGTCTAAAGAGAGCTAAGTAGAAGCCGAAGGCTGAAAGCTAAGGGTCCTAACCAAGGAGGTCACGACGAAGAGGAAGCTCACGTCATAACAAGAAGAAGCGCAGGACCCGGTCAAGGGGAAGCTGTTGCGGATTCCACCTCAAGTGGAGAGAATCTCGGAGGTCAGTTGGAGATAGCTTAAAGAAGTCCGAGGCTATAAAAGAAGAGGGTCGAAGACTAAGAAGATCCAATTATTATTCACTTTTACGATCATTTACGTAATCTCCAATTCATTTTGTTATCTTTGTAATCATCAAGAGAAACATCTTTTGTAACCATTCCTTTACCACATTATCAATACAAATCCAATTCATTCTACAAGTCATTACGGGATTCAGCCCACGTTATCTTTCCCTAACCTTTTCTAAACACTAAACCTGATCTAAAATCTAGGTGTGAGTTTTACCCCTCACATCCACCACTCTTATCCAAGCCCTTGGAACAAGAGGTCCTATTACTCTATTTAGCCGTATCTGAACATGCGGTTAGCGCGGTCCTCGTAAGAGAGGAAGGGAGAAAACAACACCCTATCTATTATGTGAGCAAATCTATGCCAGACGCAGAGACCCGCTACAGCCATCTAAAGAAGCTAGCTCTTGCCCTGGTCGTGGCAGCTCGGAAATTGCATCCCTACTTCCAGGCTCATCAAGTCGTAGTAGTCAACTCATTCCCTATCAAAGTGGTCCTTCATAAGCCCGAGGTGTCTGGACGATTAGCAAAGTGGGCCATAGAACTGGGGGAATATGATGTGATCTTCCGCCCGGCTACCGCCATCAAGTCACAAGTCCTAACTGATTTCGTGGCTGAATTTTCTCCCTCCATGCTTCCAGGCTTGGATCAAGAGGTCATGATCCCAGACAAAGAGGCGGAGAATGGCCAATGGACGCTACACGTCGACGGTTCCAGTAATATCAGAGGTGCGGGGGTAGGATTAGTCCTAACTTCCCCCACAGGGAAGTCAGCTTCAAGGGCTGTGCGTTGCAACTTTAAAAGCTGAGTACGAAGCTTTAATAGCAGGGCTGACATTAGCCATACAAATGGGAGTAAAAGACATCCAGGTCTTCAGCGACTCGCAGCTCATCATCACCCAAGTCCAAGGAGACTACCAGGCAAAGGATCCGAGCATGATCAGATACCTATCAGTGGCCAAACGCGTACTCGACCAATTCAAAAACTGCAAACTCACTCAGATCCCCAGGGAGCAAAACTCCCAAGCTGACGCTTTAGCAAACCTAGGTTCCGCCCTGGAAACTGAGGATCATATGAGAATTCCCTTATTGGTACTGCAATGGCCAGCAACAGAGAAAGAGACAGAACCAAAGGAGGTGGCAGTAGTAGACGAAGGGGAAACCTGGATGACTCCCATCACCAACTACCTAAAGAACGACGTCCTACCCGAAGATCGAGATGAGAGTCGAAAGATCAAGAGACAAGCAGCCAGATATTGCATCTCGGAAGGAAAACTATACAGGAGATCCTTTTCAGGGTCCTACCTACGGTGTCTAACTCCTAGAGAATTGGCAAGAATACTAGAAGAACTCCATGAAGGGGAATGCGGTTCCCATTCCACTGGACAGAGTCTGGTGCTCAGAGCAAGAAGGGCTGGCTACTATTGGCAACCATGGCGAAGGACTCCCTTAATCAAGCTAAGACCTGCAGCCAGTGCCAAAAACACGCACCAATCTCTAACCTGCCACCGGAGAACCAAAAATCCTTGAGCTCTCCTTGGCCTTTCCGGAAATGGGGCATGGACATCATGGGGAAATTCCCTATGGCACCAGGGCAAAAGGTTTTCCTCCTGGTCATGACCGATTATTTCACAAAGTGGGTAGAAGCCAAAGCTCTGGCAAAGGTAGAGTGCAGCATTGAGACCTACACCTACGGGGGGCAGAGCGCGATTTCTCAATATAAGATCGAGCGTGGCGCGCCTCCGGGCAGCAGAGGGCGATCAAAAGATTCCTGAAATGCATAAAGCCCAAAGAACCTCAGGGTTCAACACGACCTCAGGGTCTAGAATCTCCGGATTCAATCAAGGCCTTCGGGTCAGGAACCTCAAGGTTCAATACAACCTCAGGGTCTAGAATCTCCGGATTCAATCAAGGCCTCCGGGTCAGGAACCTCAGGGTTCAATACGACCTCAGAGTCTAGAATCTCCTGATTCAATCAAGGCCTCCGAGTAAGGAACCTCATGGTTCAATACGACCTCAGGGTCTAGAATCTCCGGATTCAATCAAGGCCTCCGGGTCAGGAACCTCGGGGTTCAATACGACCTCAGGGTCCAGAATTTCCGGATTCTATCAAGGCCCCCGGGTCAAGAACCTCAGGGTTCAATAAGAACCTCAGGGTTCGGTACGACCTCAGGGTCTAGAATCCCAGGATTCAATGTTGCCATCAGGGTCTAGAACCTCCGGGTTCAAAGTGATTCTAGGTTCCTTGGAACCCTCGGGTCCATTGAAACCTATAGGCCTTTACAGAATCTCCGGATTCATAAAGATCACCTAAAAACGAATCGAAGACTTTCGAGTCTAAAAGACCCTCTGAAGGATCCTAAGATCGGATGACTCTAATGGTATAAGGATTTGGTATGAACTCCGGTTGGAGAACTAGATTGATTGAAGAGTCGCACGAAGGTTGCGGAAAGCCTCCGATATTCCCGACTCCAAATGGTGCTTGATATGACTCACAAGTCCACCAAATGAAGGATTCTCAGTCGTTGCTTGATATGACTCACAAGACCAACGAGATGAGTGATGTGTTTGCTTGGATATGACTCACCAAGAAACTTAGAAACGTTCTTGACAAAGAACAACGAGTTTTAACTCACAAAAAGGGGAAAACAATCTGATTTATTCATTCATAGAGTTTACATATTTATAGGAAACTCTAGTCAAAGACATTAAGTAGAAAATGTAGAAAACAAGACATAGAAAATAGAAATTTGACTAGAAAGCATTAAAATGGTCAAGGCACGGAAATTGGAGTTGACTGGCTGATGAACCCTTCGGCTACCCGCGTCTAGATTCAGTGTATCCTGCAGTACGTCCCGCGGTAAGGAGTAGCACGCATCCGGTTCGGTCCGTATGATCGGATGGAAGAAATCCACGGACTGATCTTGACCAAGTGTGTGTCAAATCATCTGAGAGCTTTAGAATCCTTGCCTTAGAGAAATTCTGATGATCAAAGTTTATGAACTGATCGAAGTGTCGGATCGGATCATCAGTACGGTCGCCGGTACGGGTCAGTCGCATCAAAAGAGAGAAGGCACGGTCTGATTCTGAATTGGCTCGGTCGAAGTTGACTCTGACTGGATCATTGGCCTTAGAACCTCGAACAGGACGGAGAATACGAGCTTCAGTACGGTGAGTTGGGTCATCTGGTCGTGGCTTCTTCTGAAGCTCCATTCCGGACGTTCGCGGATCGAAGTAGTATACGGCCGGTTCGTACTGATCGGTACGGTAAGGAAAATGAACCTCGGATGAAAAGTTCTGAATGTTCTGATCTTCCAACTGGTGCATCTCCATGGACTGGTCCTCGGACTGGGGCACATCATTCCCTCCTTCTTCAAAAGGATTTGTCCACAAATCCGGATCATCTACAAAATAAGGAGAAAGATCAGAAACATTAAAGCTTGGAGAAATGTCATACTTTCCTTTGAGATCCAACTGGTAAGCATTGTCGTTGATCTTCTTAAGGATCTGGAAAGGACCATCGACCCGAGGCATGAGTTTGGATTTCCTTTCTTCCGGAAAACGTTCCTTCCTCAAATGAACCCAAACTAGATCACCCTCTTTGAATAGCACCTCCTTTCTTTTCTGATTGGCATAACGTCGGTAAGCCTCAGTCTTAGCTTCAATGTTGGCACGAACTTGCTCATGTAGCTTCTTGATAGTGTCCGCTTTCCTTTCACCATCTGTACTAACTCTTTCACTCAAAGGGAAAGGTAAAAGATCAAGTGGACACAAAGGGTTAAATCCATAAACAACTTCAAACGGAGACATCTTAGTAGCAGAATGCATTGCATGATTATAAGCAAACTCAACATGCGGCGAACATTCTTCCCAACTTCTAAGATTCTTGTTAACCAGTGATCTAAGCAATGCAGACAAAGTTCTATTAACGACCTCAGTTTGTCCATCAGTTTGCGGATGACAAGTAGTAGAAAACATCAATCTTGTTCCTAACTTAGACCACAAAGTTTTCCAAAAATAGCTAAGGAACTTAGCATCACGATCAGACACAATGGTTTTAGGCATTCCATGCAATCTAACAATTTCCCTAAAGAACAGATCAGCAACTTGTACAACATCATCAGATTTGTGACATGGAATAAAATGTGCCATTTTCGAAAACCTATCAACCACAACAAAGATTGAATCACGTCCAGACTTAGATCTTGGCCGTCCTAACAAAAAATCCATAGAAATGTCTACCCACGGATGAGAAGGGATGGGAAGAGCAGAATACAAACCGTGGTTGGAAGCCTTGGATTTACACTTTTTGCACACCACACAGCGGAGACAGATCCGTTCCACATCTTTCTTTAGACTTGGCCAATAGAAATGATCATACACGGCCTTGTAAGTCTTTTTGATTCCAAAGTGTCCCATAAGACCTCCACCATGAGCTTCCCTGAGAAACAACTCCCTCAAAGAACATTGGGGCACACACAAACGGTTATCATAAAACAAGAAACCAGATTTTTGAAAATACTTGCCATAAGCCTTTTTCGAAGATTTTTGAAAAATCTCTTTGAAATCCGGATCAGTGACATACAAGTCTTTTATGAACTCAAAACCGAGTAAGGTTGTTTCAAGAGCTGAGAGAAGAGTATACCTGCGGGACAAAGCATCAGCCACGACATTGTCCTTACCTTGTTTGTATTTGATCACGTAAGAAAACGTCTCAATAAACTCCATCTAACGAGCATGTCTCTTGTTGAACTTCTGCTGGCCCTTAAGATGTCTCAAGGACTGGTGATCCGTGTGGATGATGAACTCTTTTGGCCAAAGATAATGCTGCCACGTTTGAAAAGCTCTCACCAATGCATACAACTCTTGATCATAAGTCGGATAGTTAAGTGTGGCACCACCAAGTTTCTCACTGAAATAAGCAATGGGTTTCTTATCCTGCATCAAGACAGCACCAGTACCCACTCCGGAAGCATCACATTCAATCTCACAAACTTTAGAAAAATCTGGAAGTACAAGTAAAGGGGCTTGAGTTAACTCCCTTTTTAGAGTTTGAAAGGCGTCTTCTTGTGCTTGTCCCCATTTGAATCCCACATTCTTCTTGATGACCTCAGTGAGGGGAGCTGCAATGGAACTGAAGTGTTCGAAGAACCGTCTATAGAAACCAGCAAGGCCATAAAAGCTTCTTACTTCACTAACGGATGTGGGACTTGGCCAGTCACGGATTGCTTTGACATTTTCTTCGTCCACTCTCAGTCCATCTTTTCCTACAACAAAACCTAGAAAGAGAACATGATCTGTGCCAAAAGAACACTTTCCAAGGTTAGCAAACATGTGTTCCTTTCTAAGAACCTCAAGGACAGTTTTCAAGTACAAACGGTGGTCATCAAGGTTTTTTCTGTAGACAAGAATATCATCAAAATAGACTACAACAAAGTGACCTATAAAAGACCTTAAGACATGATTCATCAGGCGCATGAAAGTACTAGGTGCGTTTGTAAGACCAAAGGGCATAAGTAGCCACTCATACAATCCTAGTTTTGTTTTAAAGGCTGTTTTCCATTCATCACCTTCTTTCATCCTAATCTGATGATACCCACTTTTCAGGTCAATTTTAGAAAAGACACAAGCACCATGAAGTTCATCAAGCATATCATCAAGACGAGGGATGGGATGGCGATACTTTACTGTGATGTTGTTAATAGCCCTGCAGTCAACACACATCCTCCATGAACCATCTTTCTTGGGCACAAGTAGAACTGGTACGGCACAAGGACTGAGACTCTCTCTGATGTAACCCTTCTCAAGTAGTTCACCAATTTGCTTCTGAAGCTCTTTGGTTTCGACCGGATTGGTGCGATATGCTGGTCGGTTTGGTAGAGAAGCACCCGGGACAAGATCGATCTGATGCTCAATGTCTCTTATTGGTGGTAATCCCTTAGGGTTTTCTTCTGGAAACACATCAGAGAACTCCTGAAAAATATCTAACAACTCACTCGGAATGTCCGGTGCATGGTCAGAAGAAGATGAAGCCGGAGTAGACTCTTTACAAACAAGTAAAGAAATGGCCTTTGAGAACAAAGAGACTTTTTAACCTGACTTTTTTTGATGAAGAAGTTGGAGTTCCTACTTGAAGTCTCGGGGTTGTCAGCTTTTGTTTCTTTGTCACGACCTCTCTTGAGCTGCACTTGATCTTGATGAACCTCCAAAGGTGTCAAAGGAACCAAAGTGATTTTCTTTCCCTTGTGATCAAAAGAGTGCCGGTTTGTAAATCCATCATCCACGGCTCTTTTGTCAAATTGCCAGGGTCGTCCTAAGAGGATATGGCATGCATCCATTGGGAGAACATTACACACGATCTCATCCTCATATCGACCGATGGTTAGTAGGACCGTGACTTGCTCCTTGACAAGCTGCTCGCCTTCGTCATTAAGCCATTCCAACCTGAAAGGACGAGAAAGAGGCCGAGTAACAAGTCCAAGTTTCTTCACAAGGGTGTCACTTGCCACATTAGTGCAACTACAACCATCTATGATCAAAGAACATACTTTTTCAGAAACTAAACAACGAGAATGAAAAAGATTCTCCCTTTGTTCCTTTTCGTTGATTTTGGGTTGCACACTCAATGATTCTTCTTGTGACCAGTAATGGACCAAGAGTTGGGTACTCCAAATCGTCCTCATCAAAGATTGGACCTTTATCCTCCACGAAGTTAGAACAGAACTCATCAATCACGCTATGGTCCTCTTCATCAAAGATGACTTCATCAAAAGGTTTTCTAGTAACAAGAAGGGGACCAAGGGCTGGGTAATCAAAGGCGTCCTCTTCCTCATCAAAGATAGGACCAAGATCCTCCTTTTCTTCCTCGGACTCTACCTCACCATTCTCCATGAGAATCATCACCCTTTGGTTTGGGCAATTTTTAGCATAATGTCATAGACCCTGACATTTAAAACATCTGATGTCTCTTGCACGTCCTAAGGTCTCAACGGCCTTTCCCTTGTCATCATGAGCGGTGACATTAGTTTTAAAAGCATTATGTGTTGTGGCCGAAGTTTTACCTCTGTCATGGTAGCTTGGTTTTGACGCATCGGACGGCTTGGGTGCAAAGGTCGGTTTTGGAGCAAGAGTTGATTTAGAGAAACTCTTTCTTTTGACTAGCTGTTCGATCAGTATGGCCTTGTGCAGCATTTGCTCAACCGTGTCATACTCTTGAAGTTCCATATGGTCCTGAATGTCTCGGTTGAGGCCGGTGAGAAATCTGGCCATTGTTGCGTTTGTGGGCTCCTCTACGTCGGCTTTCAACATCAAGACCTCCATCTCTTGATAGTAGTCTTCCACTGATTTGGTACCTTGAAGTAATCTTCTAAGCTTCTGGTGGAGATCTTGCTGGTAATGAAGGGGAACAAAACGTTTCCTCATCAGTGTGGTAAGTTCTGCCCAAGTATCAATTGGTGCTCCACCTGTTCTCCTCCTGTGGGTCACAACTTGATCATACCAGTTAATAGCATAGCCAGAAAACTCAGCAGGAGCCAACTTAACTTTCTTAATCTCAGAAACATTTTGACAATCAAACACAAGTTCAATTTTTCTTTCCTACTCAAGATAAACATCAGGATCATTTTTACCATCAAAGTTTGGAACTTTCAGTTTCAATCCATTTAGACCTTCATCAGTTCTATTTCTAGCAAAAGGATTGACATCACCTTGATCTCGGTTTCGAGGGGTTCTCCTAGGTCGGTTGATGGATTGGACATCATCATCGTGAAAGTCCTCCTCTTGGATTTCATCTTCAGTTCGGCTGTTCCTCCTTTGACTATCTCTCCTTGTTCCGGTTCTTGAATGAGTTTGCTGGTTGGTTTGAAGTTCATCAAGTCGTTGATGAATCTGATCTATTCCTGCATTAAACATGTTAGTCATAGAATCATTCAAAGCAAGAATCTATAGATTGGAAATTCTGGTATTAGGATTCCCGGTTTGGTTTCCTTCCTTTTCACTACTCATGGTTCCTGTAATTTCTTAAACACCAAACGTTAGATAAAATCCTCACTCTCTCAAGTGTTTGATCCTCACCCACACACGTGTTTCTCTCAGTTTTGAAGTGATCACTCAAAGAAAAGGTTTCCACTCAAGGTTCTAAGAAGAACATATCAAGAATCCCAATGGTCACAACCAAACAAACACAAGGGAATTTCACAAGAAAGAAAGATAAGAGATTTTTGATTTGGAATCCGCTTTAACCACCTCAAAGGCTGGATTTCTCCTCAGCCAGCAGACTTTCTCTTCCACCACCAATCCACAAATCAAACTTTCAATTTTTTTGATAGATCTTTTTCTTTTCTTTTTCGTTTCTTTTTTTTTATACTAGTGGATGGTAATGAGGGTCCGGATTCAAGAAAGGTAGAAGAAGAAGTGTTTATGAAGAAATGGAAGATGAGAAAATGGAATGATTCAGAAATATACCAGAAGAGTGGCTCTGATACCACTTGAAGGATCCTAAGATCGGATGACTCTAATGGTATAAGGATTTGGTATGAACTCCGGTTGGAGAACTAGATGGATTGAAGGGTGGCACGAAGGTTGCGGAAAGCCTCCGATATTCCCGGCTCCAAATGGTGCTTGATATGACTCACAAGTCCACCAAATGAAGGATTCTCAGTCGTTGCTTGATATGACTCACAAGACCAACGAGATGAGTGATGTGTTTGCTTGGATATGACTCACCAAGAAACTTAGAAACGTTCTTGACAAAGAAAAACGAGTTTTAACTCACAAAAAGGGGAAAACAATCTGATTTATTCATTCATAGAGTTTATATATTTATAGGAAACTCTAGTCAAAGACATTAAGTAGAAAATGTAGAAAACAAGACATAGAAAATAGAAATTTGACTAGAAAGCATTAAAATGGTCAAGGCACGGAAATTGGAGTTGACTGGCTGATGAACCCTTCGGCTACCCGCGTCCAGATTCAGTGTATCCTGCAGTACGTCCCGCGGTAAGGAGTAGCACGCATCCGGTTCGGTCCGTATGATCGGATGGAAGAAATCCACGGACTGATCTTGACCAAGTGTGTGTCAAATCATCTGAGAGCTTGAGAATCCTTGCCTTAGAGAAATTCTGATGATCAAAGTTCATGAACTGATCGAAGTGTCTGATCGGATCATCAGTACGGTCGTCGGTACGGGTCAGTCGCATCAAAAGAGAGAAGGCACGGTCTGATTCTGAATTGGCTCGGTCGAAGTTGACTCTGACTGGATCATTGGCCTTAGAACCTCGAACAGGACGGAGAATACGAGCTTCAGTACGGTGAGTTGGGTCATCTGGTCGTGGCTTCTTCTGAAGCTCCATTCCGGACGTTCGCGGATCGAAGCAGTATACGGCCGGTTCGTACTGATCGGTACGGTCAGGAAAATGAACCTCGGATGAAAAGTTCTGAATGTTCTGATCTTCCAATTGGTGCATCTCCATGGACTGGTCCTCAGACTGGGGCACATCACCCTCGGGTTCGAGGTTTTCAAAGTCCTAATACTAACCTTAGGGAATTACCAAAGATCTTAGGATCTAAAGGTATTGACCTCCAAGTTCGAAGTATCCCCCGGGTTAAACCATGGTCCCAGGATCCATCGGTTAAACCAAAACCTCAGGGTTCAATGAACAAACCTTCGGGTTCAGAAAACGGGCTTAGGGCCTAGGTAAGGAACCTAAGGGTTCAAGATCCTAAGAACTTCCGAGTTTAAGGGTCCAAGAACTTCAGGGTTCAAATCAAGCTGGAACTTCCGGGTTCCCAGCAAAGATCTTACACTCCTAAAACTAAAACTCGAGTTTTTAAGATTGGATTACAAGATCTAACGATTTGTCAAAATGGTTTCAGGTTTTGTTTAAGAGGACCCAAGTCCTAGACGATGACTCTCTCAAGGGTCTGGTCCTTTCTACAAACCTACCATCATCAAAGCATCCTCCTATCTCAAAGGCATCATGAAATCCATGAAAATCAATTCGAGTTCTACACCCGCGTATCTCCTCAATAGCAAACCTCCCAAAAGTCATAAGGCCTTCATGAGAATTTCGAAGGAATCGCACCAAGGAAACAAGGTCTTGAGTGGCCCCCGACCTCGTCATGTAGGGGTTATGGTCGGGCTTCGGCCCATAACCCGAGATAGGACATCATCCCGCCTCAAAAGGCAAAGATAGCTCTAACCTAGATTCCCCTACTCTATCTACGGTCGAAACAAAGCGAAGGTATAAGAAAGGATGATAAAAATAAAAAGACCTCAAGGGCCATTATCCGAAACGTCAAAGGGCACGAAGACCCAAGTCTAAAAAACCAAAACCCCGAAGGGCAAAGATACAACAACAGCCCATTGGGCTCACAAGTTCAAAAGATTAAGACAGAGGGAGCTTAGGCTTCAGGGGTAGCAGCCAGATCATCCGATGGAGCAGGAGGTTCCGCCTTGGCATTCTCTTTCACGGGAATGAGCGGCTCATCGTCGAACGAAGGAGGAGGCATTCCACATAGCTCAGCTTCAGATTCCCTCACGAGCTTGCAGCGGCTGAACTTCGTTGCCAGATCCCAGTTATCGGTCTGCCCCTTAAGCCACTCTCTCATCAGCTCCCAGCGAGCCACCATCCTTCCTCCACTCACTGCCGCCAACCTCTCATCCTCGAAAAGGGCCTTCTCGGAATTTAGCTCGTCCACCTCCTCATGTATCGCATCCAATCGAGATGTCAGAGTGACGTTCTCAGCAGCAGCAGCAGCCTCTGACTCCTGTGAACTCTTCAACTTGAGCTGAAGAGACTTGAGCTCTTTCCCCTGCGCCAAGGCCTTGTCCTTCTCCTCTCGAAGCCGAGCAGTCAAAGTCTCCACCTCTTTGGAAGCGTCTTCACTCACCACGTCCTTAAGATGGTGAACCTGAGACATCACTTGCAAAATATGCCCCGAAAGTCTTCAGCACACAAAGCAAAACTAAAAGAAAACAAAATAGATGCAATGATATACTTGGAGGAGATCGATCTGAATTGACTCAATGGCCTTCGGGATGTCACCCGAGGGAAGAAAGTTCGCGCTCCCCGGAAAGACATTTGAGGAAAGATCAGCTACCGCCTTAGCCAGGTCCGTGCTGGGTGTCGGAGAGGGTGTCGAAGTCTGCGTCGAAGCCCGGGTCTGCCTCTTGGCAGCAGCAGGGGCCGAGCTAGTGGATCCTTTGCGCTTGGTACTCTTGATGAACTGGACATCGTCATCTCGAGGGACGGAAACCTCGGGAGCAGTCTTTTTGGCTGAGAGCTTTCCCATCGCCTTCTTGAAGGCATCCATGGCATCTTCTCCTGTGGATCCAGACATGTTACCTGAAAGGGGCAAACTACGAGATCAGTAAAGCAAACAAGAGGATAAAAGAGGATATGGCGAGCTTACCTGAGATACTCCAACGTTTGAGAACCTCTTCGCTAACAAGGAACTCGACTTGGCGAACCTCCGCTGGAAGATCGAGGATCTGCGTAGCTACCTTTTTTCCTTCTGGTATGACCGGGTGAGACACGTCTGCAACAAAGGACGAGCGATTAGCTACTATGATCAAAGCCGAATGGAAAACAGTTAACCTACCCGCTACATGCCAAAGCAGAGAAAAGCCAGGGAGGGTCACAAAAGCTAATCTCTCCTCCCATCTGTTACTGAAGACTAGGTGGCGTTTCCTAGCCTTTTTCTCAATCTCCTTAACCAAAGCACATTTACCACGAGGGCGGAGGTAGAATTTTCCTTTTGATCCAGGCAAGGTTAAGACATAGTACGAGTAAAGGACCTCGTTTATCCCTAGCGTTAAGCCTTCCAGTTCACCAAGGTTCTGAATGGCTCTCAAGGTTCTCCAGGCCGGAGGAGTCAGTTGGCCTGAGGAGATGTCAAAGAACTCCGATAGCTTAGCAATCAGCAAGGGGATGCAACCACGAAAGCCGGACTCGAAGAAAGCCTCGTAGATCGGGACCTCGTCAACCTCAAAATCCGAGATCCTCTCCGATGGGCCAGGGATTTG
Organism: Raphanus raphanistrum x Raphanus sativus; assembly: GCA_019705995.1. Classification (NCBI taxonomy): domain Eukaryota; kingdom Viridiplantae; phylum Streptophyta; class Magnoliopsida; order Brassicales; family Brassicaceae; genus Raphanus; species Raphanus raphanistrum x Raphanus sativus. Next base: position 1,568,161 of record CM034043.1, on the reverse strand, counting down.
GATAACCAGATCTTGAGGAAGGCTATACTTCTTCCTCCAACCCTGAACATCGTCCTCTCCGATCCTAGAGACCGGACCCAACGACGAAGACCCTTCAGCTGCACCACCAATGGAGGCGTTCTCAACCTCGACGAGCTGAGAATTTTCCGCCTCCGTAACAGGAGAATAGAACGAGGAAGTCATAGATCTATCGACGGGAGAAGGCTCTAGGGTTTTGCTAGGGGATTCGTTCGACATTGTCTATAACTATCTAAAGGGAAAGAAGAAAAGAAGAAAGACGGCTACCTGTTGAAGAATCTTCGAAGAAGGGAGCCGCCGAGAGAGAGAATCTTGAGGAAGAGATCGAGAAGAAATGAGAAGAAGCGTGGTCTCGACCGAAGAAAAAGGAAGGAAACCCTAGTTTGATATCCACGCGCCTTAGTCGTATCGTCACGCGCACCAATGGGCGCCAAACGAAGAAGCTGAACCGATAGTGGGGTTTTTCCGCGAGGCCTGCTCCGCTCAACATGACCCCGAGGAAGGGTCCAGATATACGATATCCATGAAAGGGACTTTCCCTTCTCCAGCTTGAAGGAAGACTACCAAGATCTAGGATCACACGTTATCCCATGATTCTCACTAGACAATCAAGGAATAAAAGGCAAACTGTTGGGGAAAAATATCCAAGGCCTAAGATTCCTCCAGCCTCCGAAGAGGCCCTTGATTTCCAGGCATTTCTCCGAAGAAAGGTCCAGGGTCCAGCTCCTGCCAAAAAGGTCCAGGGTCCAGCTCCTGCCAAAAGGGTCCAGGGTCCAGCTACTGCTAAGAAGGACCAGGGTTCGACCCCTCGCAGTAAAATGGAAGTTTTCCAGTCTCGGGAAAACTTCTATTTCGACGATTATGGAAGAGTTCGCCCTACTTCAACCGACATCTAACTACTATAAAAGGGGAGCCCAAACCCTAGAACAAGGGATCGACTTTCAGAGGCTAGAGATTATAGAGTTAGGCTAGAAAACCAAAGGACTACGCGTCCAACGTTGTAAACGCTTAAGATACTCAATAAAACATCTCTTTGCCTCGAATTCATTGTTTCTCTTTAAGTATTCCCGTGTTCCGTAGTATTAAAACGACCCTACACAAAAATACCATAACAAGAATAACCCCTAAGATAAATTAACTAACTAAACACTTCATAAAATCAAATTAAACTTAAAAATGTTATTATACACTGAAATAAACACATATAGGTAAAAATTTACTTTTCGAAAAAAAAATCCAAAATCTAACTCTAAAAAAACATACAATACTACAACATATGTTGTCAAACCCTAAAAACCAAAGAATATTATGATTAACTACTTTCACTCATCTATGTTGAAAACTATTCAATTTTATTATATCTTAATTTACATCACTTAAAACTGTTTATAATTACATGATTTTAATTTTTCACTTGCAATATATTTTTTTTTTCAATTTATAAATTATTTTACAGATTAACTACGCCAGACAACTTACTTTAAAGTCGTATGGACGACTTTCAGAATCGCAGACGACTCAGACGACTTCCTAGACGTCTTATTTGTAAGTCTTTCAGAAGACTTTAATATTTTTAGCGGAAAATTAAAATATTTAGGCGGAAATATTTGGGAGACTTACATTTAAAAAAATTCAAGCTTTCCAAAATCTAACCCTAAGAATACATACAATATTACAACACATGTTGTCAAACCCTAAAACCAAAGAATATCATGATCAACTACTTTCACTCATATATGTTGAAACTATTCAATTTTATTCTATCTTAATTTACATCACCTAAAAGTGATTATAATTACATGATTTTAATTTTTCACTTGTCAAAATATTTTTTTCTTAATTTATAAATTATTTTTAAGATCAACTACTTCCAAGTAAGTCGTCTAGACGACTCTCAAAATCATAGACGACTCAGACGACTTAGTGGGGCTATATTCGTAAAAATGACTTCTGTTTTTTTTGTTCGGTCACAAGGGGCTGCCTGTTATTTCACAGGGCTTTTAGGGTACTTTTGCATTTGATTCAAGTTGAGGTATATGTTTGGGGTTAAAATCAAGTTTTATGTCATATTTGGTAATTTTCCCTAAATTGTTTATATGTACAATATTTTGAAATTCCCCCTTAGATGTACATATTTTATACAAACCCAAAAAACCAAAAACAAAAACTCAAAATACTAGTTTGATTCGGGTCAGGATCGAGGGATAAATACCTATCTTTATTTTCTTTCTTTTTGACGATTTTGGGTAAAACTTTAAAAATCTATTTAGAATATTCAGATAAAAATCTTTTTAGATTACTCAAAATACTAGTTTGATTCGGGTCAGGGTCGAAGGAAAAATAGCTATCTTTATTTTGTTTTGGATTGCAGATCTCTGTTCGAATCCGCGTTCTACTCAAGACTTGCTCATGTACCCAAAGTACCCTAGTTTATTTTGTATTTTAGGTATATTTGAGTATTTTGGATATGTTTTTGTATTATGAATGTTTTTAAGTTTTTTTTTTCTCGACCACAACCGGAGGTAACGCATCCACATATAACATAGCTGAAGGAGAAAGCCTTGCACTACGTGCAAGTTTGTATGCCATTGTATTTTGTGCCCTTGGAATATGTTGGATCTTGAAATTAGTGAAGAAAGTCTTACTGCAGCAAAACTCCTCCATATGTGTAGCTTTTTTGTTTATGTTTCGATAATAGTTTTGGATTTTCAGTAAAATTGTAAAAATCTATTTAGAATATTCAGATAAATTTTGGGTAAAATTTGCGTATAACCAGATCTTACAGTCATTGACATCGGAAGTCTTAAAATGATTTCCATGTTTACATATTTAGAGTACATTGTATTTATTGCTAGAGATTTTCAATGTGTGTCGAGAAATAGATTTAGAATATTGTTGAAATATGTGTGTCGAGAAATATTCTAACTAAATAAATAGTATACGATTTTTGTAAGTCGTCCAAAAGACTTTAATTTTTTTAGCGGGAAACTACAATATTTAGGAGGAAATATTTGGACGGCTTACATTTAAGTCATCTTGTTTAAATTATTCAACAAACGACTTAAACGTAAGTCGTCCATACCCTAAGCATAACCCCTAAGCTAAATTAACTAACTAAACACTTCATAAAATCAAATTAAACTTAAAAAATGTTATTATACACTGAAATAAATACATATAGGTAAAATTATACTTTTTCAAAAAAGAAAAATTCAAAATATAACCCTGAAAATACATACAATACTACAACATATGTTGTCAAACCCTAAAAACGAAAGAATATCATGATTAACTACTTTCACTCATCTATGTTGAAAACTATTCAATTTTCTTATATCTTAATTTACATCACTTAAGACTGTTTATAATTACATGATTTTAATTTTTCACTTGTCAAAATATTTTTTTTTTCAATTTATAAATTATTTTAAAGATTAACTATGCCAAAAAACTTACTTAGAAGTTGTCTGAACGACTTTCAGAATCGCAGACGACTCAGACGACTTCCTAGACGGCTTACTTGTAAGTCTTTCAGAAGATTTTAATATTTTTAGCGAAAAATTGAAATATTTAGGCGGAAATATTTGGGAGACTTACATTTAAATCATCTGGTTTAAATTATTTCAACAGACGACTTAAAAGTAAGTCGTCCATACCCTAAACATAGCCCCAAAGCTAATTTAACTAACAAAACAATTCAGAAAATCAAATTAAACTTAGAAAGTGTTTACTATACACTGAAATAAACACATATAGGTAAAAATTTACTTTTTCTTAAAAAATTCAAGCTTTCCAAAATCTAACCCTAAGAATACATACAATATTAAAACATATGTTGTCAAACCCTAAAACCAAAGAATATCATGATTAACTACTTCATATATGTTGAAACTATTCCATTTTGTTCTATCTTAATTTACATCACCTAAAAGTGATTACAATTACATGATTTTAATTTTTCACTTGTCAAAATATTTTTTCTTAATTTATAAATTATTTTTAAGATCAACTACTTCCAAGTAAGTCGTTTAGACGACTCTCAAAATCATAGACGACTCAGACAACTTAGTGGGGCTATATTCGTAAAAATGACTTCTGTTTTTTTGTTCCGTCACAAGGGGCTGCCTGTTATTTCACAAGGCTTTTAGGTTACTTTTTCATTTGATTCAAGTTGAGGTTAAAATCAAGTTTTATGTCATATTTGGTAATTTCCCTAATTTTTTTATATGTACAATATTTTGAAATTCCCCCTTAGATGTACATATTTTATCCAAACCCAAAAAACCAAAAAAAAACTCAAAATACTAGTTTGATTCGGGTCAGGGTCGAGGGATAAATACCGATCTTTATTTAATTTTATTTTTGAGGATTTTGGGTAAAACTTTAAAAATCTATTTAGGATATTCAGATAAAAATCTATTTAGAATACTCAAAATACTAGTTTGATTCGGGTCAGGGTCGAAGGAAAAATAGCTATCTTTATTTTGTTTTGAGTTGCAGATCTCTGTTCGAATCCGCGTTCTACTCGAGACTTGCTCATGTACCCAAAGTACCCTAGTTTATTTTGTATTTTAGGTATATTTGAGTATTTTGGATATGTTTTTGTATTATGAATATTTTTAAGCTTTTTTTTTCTCGACAACAAAAGAAAAATCTACTCTACTTGCTAGCCACCGGATCAGCAAACCAAACCGGAGGTAACACATCCACATATAACATAGCTGAAGGAGAAAGCCTTGCACCACGTGCATGTTTGTATGCCATTGTATTTTGTGCCCTTGGAATATGTTGGATCTTGAAATTAGTGAAGAAAGTCTTACTGTGGCAAAACTCCTCGATATGTGTAGCTTTTTTGGTTTGTGTTTCGATAATAGTTTTGGATTTTCGGTAAAATTTTAAAAATCTATTTAGAATATTCAGATAAATTTTGGGTAAAATTTGCGTATAACTAGATCTTACAGTCATTGACATCGGAAGTCTTAAAATTATTTCCATGTTTACATATTTAGAGTAAATTGTAGTTATAGCTAGAGATTTTCAATCTCTTAGCTATTTTCTTAGTTTCTGGATAATGTATTGATCATAGATTTAGAATATTGTTGAAATATGTGTGTCGAGAAATATTCAAACTAAATAAATAGTATAAGATTTTTGTTTGATATTTTAGATAAAGTTTGGTAAGATATTTGTTTAGATATAATAGATTAAGTTAAAAATGAAAGGTTCCATCAACCTTTCATAAGTAGATTTTTTAGGAATGCTTCTGTTTTAATAGTATAGATTTTTTTTTTGTCAACATCATATCATATTCATGATTTGGGCCATTTAAAGGCCAGATTACAAAAGGAAACGGGAAATAGATGCAAAATCAAAGACAAATTTTAATAATAAAACCCAAGAACAGTAGACTAAAGGATAAGGATCAGCTTCTACCAAACACGTGTCTTCTGTTCGTCCACTATATTTGTATGATTCTGCAACCTCACTCCTTGGCCATCAAGAGCTTCATCACCAGAGGAGAGAGAAATTGAGCTTTAACCGGTTATGGTTGGTCATAGAAATGGACAGGCTAAGCTCTTTCCCGGCTCCATTTATAGAACCTTTTGCTTATCAACCGGAATAATGAACGGAATTCATCTCGTTGCATCGGAGTAAATAAGCCCAAGATGATTAGTTGCAAACATTCAAAGAAACCACCACCATAACACGGCGAAGAGGCTCAAATCGTCATGTTTGAAACTAAACTATCCCAATCACTTGATAGATCTATCACATAGATACTTGCTCTAGACATATTAGCAATTGAGCTAAGCTTTACTCTATTATGAGAGAAAAATAATGCAACCCGATGTGAACAGAGAATCCCACATCTCTCCGGAATGAGCTTCTTTACACAGATAAGGAAGAAGCTATAAGCATGCAAAAGGTTGAAACAAAAGATAAAAAAACTGAAAACATTTAGATCTAGAGCCGATACAGGTCGGAAAAACATACCGGACTATGCCGGAGATAAACCGATCTATATATATTTACAAGATCAGAGCTATACATACAAAAAACACAAAAGTCGGTGGTGACCGACGACACAAATGGCCGCCGGCCACCGAACACGAAGGCTTACTCGAGAAGTTTTTTTAGAGAGAAGTTAGATCTATAGATTTTCATCTATTCCATGCATACATTTTGGTTCATATTGCATAGTCTTTGGAAACTTGAAAAAAAAAATTAAGATGGCAATTATTTTCTTTTTTAAAAGGTTAAACAATAAATAACAACTTCAGTTAAATATATATATAGTTTTTGACATAGTTCATAATAAAAATTATCTACGAAGACGATTTTGTTGTTTGTTATTAAAAGCAATGTTCTGTGACAAGAAGTGTTTTAAAACCCGGAACAGCTGGTTGGATCATGATTCTCTCTCTCTTCTAGACAATTTTGAGTTGTGCTAAAAACCAACAAATTCGGTTTAAGAACCGGTTACTCGCTGAAACCGATGGTCCAGTATGATATTAAACCCTGTTTTTTTTTTCAAATTCAAGTTAAAGAATTCAAATTTAAAAAAAAAATCTTTCATAAAAACCTGTATTTTTTTCAATATCTATTTAAATAAATTGTTTTTCATTATATTTTATATTATTTTTGAAGTTTTGATTTTATTTCTATATCATTTTAGCTTCAAACAATGATAAAAAGACTTAAAAACAATTTTATAGTTATACATATATATATAGATACTTAACTTAAAATTAAATTAAATTAAATTAAATTAAATGAAATTTACAACCCAGTTGGACTGGTGTGACCATTGACCTAACTGCAATGTTAAGTTAACTTTTGGTTTGGTACTCAAAACATTGATGGCAAGGATAAATTAGTATCATCCAGTTTATAAATAAATAGAATAAGTTCAATAAACTCTCTCACGACGGCGACTGCAATTGCAAGATAGGGTTTCTATGATCTCGCGATGGTGGGATCCAGGGATCGGAAAAGGGGATCGGGGAGTCGACGCGGTTAATCAGGATGATGAGCACTCTAGGTTTACTGGGAGATATTGGCAGGATTTGGAGGAAATCGAGGGGAAATCAAGAAAAGGGGATTTCATGATGCGCGACAGAATCGGATCAATCGGGGAGTGGATATTGATCGGAAACGTCTTAGTGACAATGGGTGAGAGCCAATCTTGCCATTTGGTAAATCTGGGATATGATTTAGATCTTCAAAATCAGGGATTTTCTAATCTTTTGATTTGGGATTTCAAATCTGATGATTTATTTTTTATTCGATTGGGTTTTATTCAAGTTTCTATTTTCGCGAAAGTAGAAGGAATCAGAGTGGGCTATATAAGGGAATTAGAGATGAACTCTCTCTGCATCAGCTTTCAAACCAATCTTTCTTTCAAGCTTTCCTGACTATTACTCTCTAATATTCTCGGGTTTACAATGACACAGGGTCATTTGGTGGGCACTATGGGTGATAAGAGGAACGGGGAAAGTACTCGGAAAAGACTGAAGATTACGGTGGCTCGTTTCGACAACTCAGCTTTGGTTAAATATTTTTCCAAGATTTTGTTGGGAAGGTGTATGAATCCGGTAGAACAAGAGATGAAGGCCTTGTTAACTAAGCTACCGAAGATCTGGAATTTGGAGATCAAGTCACGGGGAATGATTTGGGTCTCGGCAAGTTCCAATTCGATTTTGAGCGAGAGGAGGATATCGAAGGAGTGCTCAAGCTGCAACCTTATCACTTTGATTATTGGATGGTTGCTCTGGCGAAATGGCAGCCCAAGAAGCCGACAAACTATCCCTCGAAGTTTCCTTTTTGGGTCCGAATCTTGGGCGTTTCGAAAGAGTTTAGGACGGTCCCCACTTTTCAAAGTATTGGAGATGCGATTGGTAAAGTGGTGGAGGTCGACTTGGAGCAGATGAGAGTCTTGGTGGTGGTAGACGGGTTTAAAGAACAGTGCTTTGAAACTTCGGTGGACTTCACAGGTGGGGAGTTCTATGACGGGGAGGAAGTACCCATCTCACTAAGGTACGAAAAGCTGTTTGGCTACTGCGAGAAGTGTGGTAGTTTGTGTCACAAGGATGTGGTTTGCCCTCTAGATAAGGGTTTCATCAAACAACACCAGGATAAGAAAATGGAGTCTCGCGAAGGCTCGGGTGGTTGGATCGAATGAGGGAAGCATGATGAACGTGCGAGAAGCTATAAGGGTGTGGTGATAAATGGGAACGGATCTCATCAGGGCAGAGAACGAGAAGGAAGAGGGTACTATGGCAAAGGGAAAGGGAAAATGGTTGATAGTGGAGACACTAAATGGGAGAAAGTAGCTGATCGAGTGAACAAAAGGGAGTACGGAAACCAGAGTCATTACAAGGGCTTTGGCGATGCTTCGCGTCACAAGTCTGCTAGACAAACAGACACACGGGGGATTGCTCAGGCAAAGAGTCAGGGAGAGGTACCGGACCTAGCAAAGCCGCAGCAGGAATTGTTTCCTCCACAAGAGGAGACTAGAGAGGAGGGAGAGATTGTCAACGTGGGGGTAGGCTCATCGCCTCCTTCGCAGAGCTTTCAAGACCAGTTACAAAAGACTCAGGTGGAGGCTTGGTTTAAAATGGCGAGCGCCTTCGTCGCCGTGGCGCTAGGCGACCCCTTGCGATGACCTCATCGCCTCAACACCACTTGGCGAGGCGAGTTACATAAAGCGAGCGTTTTCCTCGCTTTCATGATTTTCTTAAAGTGCTCCTGGCGTCGCTTTGGTGCAAGTAGACAAATCAGTTGGTTTCGTTGAAACTAGTATAGAAGTTGGTTTGATTTAAACTGGTTTAGAAAGAGTATTTAACGTGGACAAGAGTTTATCGTCAAACCGTACGTAGAGTTTATATGCAAACCCTAATTCTCTTCCACTAAAGAGTTAGAGAATGAAGAAAATGATTCAAAATCTGAGTATTAAAGCTTTAGGAGTTGTTGTTTTGATTTGGTTATTTCAGTTGGTGTTTTGCCATTAAGTTGGTGTTCGTGCTATTTATACTTAAAAATATGTAAGGGGGTTTTGAACTTTTAGATTATTTTTTTTTCAGAAAAAAAAACTTTTAGATTATATTCTAGTGGATTTGTGTTTTTGGTTTTTAAAATAATTTTCTATAAAGCTATTAGACCGTAACATGAGTGCATAGAGCTTTTAACATTAGTATATAGGGCTTTGATTCGTCAGAGGCTCAGAGCATACACATGGCGCTCGCTTCTGGTTGCCATGGCGCTAGGCGACATTCGATCACTTCATCGCCAGGGGTCGCCACTTGCCATTTTAAACCAAGGGTGGAGGGACCTGAGGTTGTCTCTGACCCGGTGGATACTGCACAGGGACTTCAGCAGCTGCAAGAGTTGACATGAAGTAACGCGGTGCTGGGAGAGGAGGAGGTGATGGAGTGGGAGGAGATTAAAGCGGCATGTCGTGCAGATGGTTTTGACTTGGACACAGCAGATGACTTACCAGAGCTCGCGCAGGAGGAAGTGGAAGCATTCAACCGGGAGCTGGAAGAGAATGCAGCTGCTCAAGTTTCTGAGGCACTAGGTGAGAAAGCTGAGGAGACAGAGGACTTAGGAAAGGAAGAAGCTAAGAAGCAGACGAAAAAACGACTTTTCAAAGCGTTTGTGACTGCAGCGAGTAACAAGATGCGGGTAGCCAATGCACTAGCTTCACCTAGGAAAAGGGCCCCAGCCAAGACGAGCACTCGCACTGGAGAGGGGAAGAACCAGCCGGAGAGTAAGGGTACATCACACCCACACTCAAGCAACTACAAGTAACAGACTTTATTGGATCATAGTTCGGCTGCGGAATCTGATTGACAGCAGGAAAGGGCTACTGGTTTGGAAGTGTAATTTTTCAATAAGCTTTATAAGCATTTTTAAATTACTAGACTATAAGGGTGTTTTGGGTTTGATTTCTTATCGTATGGTTCTAGTCTGGTCAGCTAATCATGTTATGGTATTGCATGAGTATTGGAATAAAAATGGTGTTTGGAATTTTGGCTTTTGGTGTTCATTGGTGATGCGGTCATCAAACCAGTGGTCGAACCAGAGGTCAACAAACCTATCTAAACCGGCCACTTTGGAGGTACCAGCGACAGAGGTCCAGTCCCAGGCGAATATCTCAACAACCAGAAGGTCTTTTGTCATGAATCAAATTTTCCTAAAAGGCCAACTCATCAAGGATTTACTGAGGCTTGGAATTACAAGAAAAGCTTCACGGAGGAAGAAGTTATGAATTTTACAAACCGGAGGTTCTCCAGCCAGTCCATCTGCGAGTACCCGACTTTTGAAGGAGATTCAAGCCCAATGAAGAAGCGGCCGGAACCAAAGCCGATCATAGGATTCAAGAGGGATCTCTCATCTTTCCAGGAAGCCCAATATCAGGAGAAATGGCCACAGAACTATGGAGTTATGCCCAATATGCCAAAACCGGTCAAACCAGTTCTACACTTGCCTCAATTGGAAGCTAACCAGTTCAATCAGCTTCAAACCAGACATTGGCGTCCAGGAGATCATTTAAACCAATCAGGAGGTATTCAAGAAGTTCTTAGCTACACCAAATCCCAGGAGATCAGTTGGTTCAATGGAGACTCACTTAAATCAAACCGGAGCTATTTATGGAAATATTGGACAATCTTTCGGTTTGATCATTTCCAAGCAATTACAATCCGACCAGAAGACATCAGGACTAAACCAGGACGTCCATGAGACATTATAGGAGTCCAAGAAGAGTTCTACCAGCTCCTACCATGCACCAACCCCCATTGGATCAGGAGGATCCACACTTACACCAAACTGCCTTATTTGGAGATCCTTGCAATAAAGCTCCAACAGCTCTTTTCTCTTCAGTTAAGGCACGACCTCAGCACCTTGCAGACCATAAGGAAGATTCCCATGAAGCTTACTTACCCCCTCAAACCGTCCAGATACAAGAAAAACATCAGCCACATTCATTTGACCAAGATTCTCACCATTAAGCCTCTAACGGCTATATTCCATGGAGCCATCAAACCTTTGATTTCCTTTGCTTTTATTTCGAGTTTATTAGTTTCCTTTTATCATTTTATGACTGTTAGAGTCTGTCTTGGTCGAGCCTATAAAGCTCTAGTCTTTGTTTCATTGTAAGGCACCCATCTTTGAAAGTAATATGAATTATTCAGTTTTCTAGTTTTCTTAAAACTATTGTTTGAAGTCTTTTGAGTTTGTGAGAATCAGCTCTTGAGCAACCAGACTTATCAAAGTCTTGATGTAGTCTTGCAAGAAGAAGCCTTAACCATGTTGTCAATAGATGCTGTCCATAAAAGTGATGCTGAACTAGTACAATTCAAATTCAGCAAGGGAAGTTTCTCTGATCTTAAAACATCTATGACATTTGATTATTCAGATATGATTCACTTGTCTTTGCCAGAGAGTTTTTACAAGAAAAGCTTCACGGAGGAAGAAGTTATGAATTTTACAAACCGGAGGTTCTCCAGCCAGTCCATCTGCGAGTACCCGACTTTTGAAGGAGATTCAAGCCCAATGAAGAAGCGGCCGGAACCAAAGCCGATCATAGGCTTCAAGAGGGATCTCGCATCTTTCCAGGAAGCCCAATATCAGGAGAAATAGCCACAGAATTATGGAGTTATGCCCAATATGCCAAAACCGGTCAAACCAGTTCTACACTTGCCTCAATTGGAAGCTAATCGGTTCAATCAGCTTCAAACCAGACATTGGCGTCTAGGAGATCATTTCAACCAATCAGGAGGTATTCAAGAAGTTCTTAGCTACACCAAATCCCAGGAGATCAGTTGGTTCAATGGAGACTCACTTAAATCAAACCGGAGCTATTTATGGAAAGATTGGACAATCTTTCGGTTTGATCATTTCCAAGCAATTCCAATCCGACCAGAAGACATCAGGACTAAACCAGGATGTCCAGGAGACATTATAGGAGTCCAAGAAGAGTTCTACCAGCTCCTACCATGCATCAACCCCCATTGGATCAGGAGGATCCACACTTACACCAAACTGCCTTATTTGGAGATCCTTGCAATAAAGCTCCAACAGCTCTTTTCTCTTCAGTTAAGGCACGACCTCAGCACCTTGCAGACCATAAGGAAGATTCCCAGGAAGCTTACTTACCCCCTCAAACCGTCCAGATACAAGAAAAACATCAGCCACATTCATTTGGCCAAGATTCTCACCATTAAGCCTCTAACGGCTATATTCCATGGAGCCATCAAACCTTTGATTTCCTTTGCTTTTATTTCGAGTTTATTAGTTTCCTTTTATAATTTTATGACTGTTAGAGTCTGTCTTGGTCGAGCCTATAAAGCTCTAGTCTTTGTTTCATTGTAATGCACCCATCTTTGAAAGTAATATGAATTATTCAGTTTTCTAGTTTTCTTAAAACTATTGTTTGAAGTCTTTAGAGTTTGTGAGAAGCAGCTCCAGAGCATCCTGACTTATCAAGGCTCCTGTCCATAGGGTCTTGTGGCGTCCTCAATCCATCCTTCCTTCCATCCCATTCATTTGCCAAGCTTGAGAGAGTTACACAACCAGCAAGCAAAGCACCATCTCAATCCACTTCAATCATCAACTAATTAGGCTGAGAGTGATACACATCCAGCAGCCTAATTCCATCCTATCCTTTGCTTATTTATCTTATTTAGTTCATCATAGAATCAGCATCTCATTCATATTTCATTTGTTTCTGTTTTGCTTTATAAAAACTCATAAAAACTCATAAAAATCTATCTTCTTTGTTTTCAGGTTGAACCTCAGTTCATCAATTCATATAGTCTGATTTCCAGGCTGTATCATTTGGTTATGATTTGTTGCTTAAAGAAGCAAAACCAGTAATCAAAGTATCAAACCAAGGTAAGTGTTTAACAACACCTTTAGATACTGGTTTAAATTTTTATATTTTGGGTACAGGGATACCAGATGAGAGCTCTATGCTTACTGAAGTGCCAAGGGCCGAGCCAGATCATGAGCTCAATCAAAATCCACACCACAAGTGGAAACCAAAATCTGAACAAAGAATTGTTCAAGTGCCAAAACCTAAGGTAAATTTCACTATAGATCAGAATGCTATTATTATTTCTATGATAAGATTAATGCACTTGTCTTGTCCAAGGGAAAGTGAAATAAGTACAGGAGACCAAGGTGAGAGCAAGCCAAACAAAGAAATAAAATTTCTTGCTGCCACAGCTGAAAGTAAGGTTCTTTGTTCTTTGTTTTCATCTGTTTGTAAATTCTTTTACTTTGGTATAATACACTTGTCTTTGCCAAGATGTTTTGACCCAGGTATAAGCAGAGAGAAAGGAAGTCCAATTCGTGATGTAGTCTTGCAAGAAGAAGCCTTAACCATGTTGTCAATAGATGATGTCCATAAAAGTGATGCTGACCTAGTACCATTCAAATTCAGCAAGGGAAGTTTCTCTGATCTTAAAACATCTATGACACTTGATTATTCAGATATGATTCACTTGTCTTTGCCCAGAATGTTGAGAATTTTTCAGGTTGAAAAGAAGAAAGCTTTAAAGACATCCCACCGGATACTCTTTTATTACTTGGAGAATCAGTCCCAAAGATGGTCAGAACCATCAACTCCAAAAGAGTGGAGAACCATCATCTCCAGAAGAGAAGAAATGAAAATGTCCAGGCCAGAGGCATGATCATTTCCCATTTCTTTAAAGAAGAGCCACCAGAGGCACAAACCATTACCAAACCAAAATTGTATCAAGGTAAGGTTCTAAATTCCCAAAAGAGAATGAAACCTGACTTGCTCTATTGTGGTGTATCAGGTTATCCAGTTTTGAGGTCAAAACCTGCACAAGGGGGAGGGAATGATGCGGTCATCAAACCAGTGGTCGAACCAGAGGTCAACCAACCTATCCAAACCGGCCACTTTGGAGGTACCAGCGACAGAGGTCCAGTCCCAGGCGAATATCTCAACAACCAGAAGGTCTTTTGTCATGAATCCAATTTTCCTAAACGGCCAACTCATCAAGGATTTACTGAGGCTTGGAATTACAAGAAAATCTTCACGGAGGAAGATGTTATGAATTTTACAAACCGGAGGTTCTCCAGCCAGTCCATCTGCGAGTACCCGATTTTTGAAGGAGATTCAAGCCCAATAAAGAAGCGGCCTGAACCAAAGCCCATCATAGGATTCAAGAGGGATCTCTCATCTTTCCAGGAAGCCCAATATCAGGAGAAATGGCCACCGAATTATGGAGTTATGCCCAATATGCCAAAACCGGTCAAACCAGTTCTACACTTGCTTCAATTGGAAGCTAACCGGTTCAATCAGTTTCAAACCAGACATTGGCGTCCAGGAGATCATTTCAACCAATCAGGAGGTATTCAAGAATTTCTTAGCTACACCAAACCCCAGGACATCAGTTGGTTCAATGGAGACTCACTTAAATCAAATCGGAGCTATTTATGGAAAGATTGGACAATCTTTCGGTTTGATCATTTCCAAGCAATTCCAATCCGACAAGAAGACATCAGGACTAAACCAGGACGTCCAGGATACATTATAGGAGTCCAAGAAGAGTTCTACCAGCTCCTACCATGCACCAACCCCCATTGGATCAGGAGGATCCACACTTACACAAAACTGCCTTATTTGGAGATCCTTGCAATAAAGCTCCAACAGCTCTTTTCTCTTCAGTTAAGGCACGACCTCAGCACCTTGCAGACCATAAGGAAGATTCCCAGGAAGCTTACTTACCCTCTCAAACCGTCCAGATACAAGAAAAACATCAGCCACATTCATTTGGCCAAGATTCTCACCATTAAGCCTCTAACGGCTATATTCCATGGAGCCATCAAACCTTTGATTTCCTTTGCTTTTATTTCGAGTTTATTAGTTTCCTTTTATCATTTTATGACTATTAGAGTCTGTCTTGGTCGAGCCTATAAAGCTCTAGTCTTTGTTTCATTGTAAGGCACCCATCTTTGAAAGTAATATGAATTATTCAGTTTTCTAGTTTTCTTAAAACTATTGTTTGAAGTCTTTTGAGTTTGTTAGAATCAGCTCTTGAGCAACCAGGCTTATCAAAGTCTCCTTTCACAGAGCTTTGTGGTGTCTATTCAATCCATTTCGTCCAACATCCATCAGATTGAGAGATTCAATCAAACCTTCATCCGCAATTCCACTTCAATCCATCATTTGATTAAGCTGAGAGTGATACACATCCAGCAGCTTGATTCCACCATATCTATCCTTTATCTTTGTTTATTTACTCTGATTTATTCTTCATATCATTATCATCTCATTCATCTTCCATTTTATTTCTGTTTTGTTTCATAAAAACTCATAAAACTGATAAAAATCTATCTTTTTTGTTTTCAGGTTGAACCTCAGTTCATCAAGTCTTATAGTCTGATTTCCAGGCTGTATCAATTGGAAGGAATAATAATATTTATATCTGGTGTCAAGTTGTGGTGTTTGTTCCCCTGCACTGCCTCCCGACTGCTGAACTGGTTATTGTGGAATGTTTATCAAGGGGTCATAATGGAGGTCTGGATACGGGGGATGTGGTTCTTGAGGTTTGTAGAGAACGGTGGCTGGACACATGAAGATGATCTCATTTGGTCAACTTTTATTATTATGAAAGCTGACTGTTACATGAGGAAAGGAAGGATACAAGAGGAGTCTAGGACCACGTGGATTCTGGTTTCAATAAGAGGGTGCCCTTGTAATAATTCTAACGGGATTTGTTACTGGATAGTAGGCAAGTTGGTTTGGTGCGACAAGGCCCAAAAGGGTCCAATTTCTGTGGAATGTAAATGTTATGGCATAGCAATGCTTCCACACACGACGGCGCATCGAGTTGGCATTGAATTATTATTCTTTTTATTTGGTTCTAAGTGGAATGTAATAATGGGGTTCAGGAAAAACCTTTTAGATAGAATCTTTACTGGTCTAAATGGGACATTATTTTTGGTGGAATTTGTAGGAGACATCATCCGTCTACAATTCATAAAGAGATGGATTGCAGTAACAGATGGTTGTAGGAGATTTCATGATACCTTTAAATCTATATCTCCCAGCTCGACGGAGCTTTTTCCCTTATTTTTATATGAAGATATTAAGCTGGAATTGTAGAGGAATGGGAAGTAAATTAACAATCAGTTATTTACGGGAAATTTGGTACCAACATAGACCAGGTTTTTTATTTCTGTCGGAAACAAACAGGATCTTGCGTTTGTTCAAGATTTTCAATCACATTTTGGTTATGACAATCTAATGACGGTGGATCCAAATAGTTTAAGTGGAGGATTGGCATTATATTATAACAATGAGTACCAAGTTAAAATTTTGTACTCGAGTGCTAGGATGATAGATGTGGAGGCAGAGACAATGGGAAAGAGAATCTTCATGACGTTTGTATATGGGGATCCAGTACAGAAAATGAGAGATCAGGTGTGGGAAAGATTAACAAGATATGGAATTGCAAGAGATGATCCATGGTTTATCATTGGGGATCTCAATGAGATCACGGGGAACCACAAAAAAGAAGGGGGCCCAATGCGAGGCGCTGATTCTTTTGTATCATTTAATAACATGATACGTAACAGTGGATTGTTGGAATTCCCAGCGCGTGGAAATAAATTATCTTGGCAAGGTAGAAGGAAAGTTAATGGCAAAGCGACGATGATCCGGTGTCGACTAGATCGTGCTTTGGCGAATGAGGAATGGCACACAATGTTTCCAACTTCACATACGGAATATTTAAAACTGGTAGGTTCGGATCACAGGCCGATAGTGGCATATCTAGACGATAAAATCGTTAAACGTAAACGACAGTTCAGATTTGACAAAAGGTGGCTGGGACGGGAGGGTTTTATGGAGTCAATTAATAGAGGCTGGAATACAGATATGAGGAATCCAGGGAACAACGGGGGAGATGTCGTGTCACGAATTATCAATTGTCGACACGAGATCTCTACTTGGAACAAAAATAATCCTCCGTATGGAAAAGAGAAAATAGCAGAGCTGCAAAAAGCTTTAGAGGAAGTCCAAACGGATGACAATAGATCGCAGGAGGATATTTTGGAGGTGTCTAGGAAACTACAAGAGGCGTATAAGGATGAAGAGGATTACTGGCAACAGAAGAGCAGAAATACATGGAACACGGCAGGAGACCTTAGTACGAAATTCTTCCACGCTCTGACAAAACAACGGAGGACACATAACCGTATAGTGGGTTTATATGATACGACTGGAAATTGGGTGGTGGAGGAAAAGGGAATTGAGAAGGTCCCAGTGGACTATTTTGAGGATCTCTTTAGTACCACTTCACCTTCGGAATTTGATGCTTTCTTGGAAGAAATTCAACCATCTATCTCTCGGCAAATGAACCAGCGTCTAGTACAGCTTGCTACAGAGGAAGAGGTGCGACAAGCATTATTTATGATGCACCCGGAAAAGGCACCAGGGCCGGATGGCATGACGGCACTTTTCTTTCGACATTCGTGGCATATCATTAAACATGATATATTGGAATTGGTTAATAATTTCTTGATAACAGGAAAGTTGGATGAGCGGTTAATGTTACGAATATATGTTTGATTCCAAAAATGGAGAGGCCGACAAGGATGACAGAGCTTAGACCAATAAGTCTCTGTAATGTAGGATATAAAATTATTTCAAAGATCTTGTGCCAACGGCTTAAGGCCTGTCTCTCAGACCTAATTTCGGAAACTCAGTCGGCTTTTGTAGCTGGGTGATTGATTTCAGATAATATTTTTATCGCACAAGAAATGTTTCATGGACTACGGACGAATAAGGCTTGCCAGAATAAGTTTATGGCAATAAAAA
Organism: Raphanus raphanistrum x Raphanus sativus; assembly: GCA_019705995.1. NCBI lineage: Eukaryota > Viridiplantae > Streptophyta > Magnoliopsida > Brassicales > Brassicaceae > Raphanus > Raphanus raphanistrum x Raphanus sativus. The sequence goes on along the minus strand of CM034043.1, from coordinate 1,550,286 downwards.
CAGACATGAGTAAGGCTTATGATCGAGTGGAGTGGAACTTTATTCAGGCGTTACTACAAAAAATGAGGTTTGATCACCATTGGATCCCGTTTATGATGGAGTGTATTTCTTCAGTACAATACAAAGTTCTATTAAATGGGCAACCACGGGGACACATAGTTCCCAATAGAAGATTGCGCCAGGGAGATCCATTATCACCGTATTTATTCATTATGTGTACGGAAGCTTTGATAGCTAATATTAAAAAGGCAGAGAAGGATAAACGGCCGACATGCAGAAAAGTGGCAAGGGCATGCCCGGCTATATCTCATTTACTCTTTTCAGATTATAGCATTTTCTTCTGTAAAGCGCAAAAGGAGGAATGCCAGGCAATTTTAGGAATTCTTAAGGACTATGAGAAGGTATCGGGGCAACAAATTAATTTCTAGAAGTCGTCAATTCAGTTTGGACACACGATTGATGAGGATACCTGCCAGAAACTACGGGATATATTGGGAATCCAAAACCGAGGAGGAATGGGAACATATTTAGGAATCCCAGAGAGTTTAGGAGGTTCCAAGGTTCAGGTGTTTGGATTTGTACAGGAATGGTTGAATAATAGAATAAATGGATGGACGTTTAATTTTTTTACTAAAGGGGGAAAAGAGGTAATTATCAAATCGGTGGTTACTGCTCTTCCCAATCATATTATGTCTTGTTATCAGATCCCGAAGACGGTAATGAAGAAACTTACGAGCGCGGTATCCCAATTTTGGTGGAGTCCTAGTGGAAACAAGAGAGGATTGCACTGGAAATCTTGGGATAAGGTTTGTCTACACAAGGATGATGGAGGGCTGGATTTCAGAGATCTTACGGATGTCAACACAGCCATGCTCGGGAAGCAATTATGGAGATTCATAGAGAAACCAAATTCTCTATTTTCTCGTGTCTTCAAAGGCCGGTATTTTAGGAATATGTCACCCCTAGAATCGGCCAGATCGTACTCGTCCTCTTATGGATGGTGAAGTATAATTTCTGCTAGATCTCTGGTTAGCAAAGGACTAATCAAACGGGTGGGATCAGGATTGTCCATATCAGTATGGAATGACCCCTGGCTCCCAACCAACCGCCCGAGACCAGCAAATAAAAAACAAAATGTTCTTTTACCAGACCTTACGGTCGATTCACTCATCAATACCGCAACACGTACTTGGAATTTGTTGGCTTTACAGGAAATAATGGAACCCACGGATGTTAAAATTGTTGAAAGTATTCCTTTGAGTAGGGTACAGATAGTAGATCGGGATGGCTGGCACTTCACAAAGAATAGAAAATATACGGTTAAATCAGGCTATCAAATAGAACGAGCTTATCCAGATAGAAATGATGGTAGAATTTGGGCAACAGTTACGGCTCTTACAGCGCACTACTGGAAGGTGCGTTGCCCACCAAAAATGAAGCATTTCCTGTGGCAATTGATGACAGGGAGTATAGCTGTTAAGAAAAATTTAAAAGCCCGGGGGCTCAAGGGAGATATAGGTTGCGACAGGTGTGGCGCGGCGGAGGAATCTATCAATCATGTGTTTTTGAATGTCCACCGGCAGTCCAGATTTGGGCTCTATCTAGGATTCCCTCGCATCCAGATCTTTTTCCAGGACAATCTTTGTTTACGAATATGGACTACTTATTTTGGCAAATAAAGCCAGCTATGGAAGATCATCATTTCGCATGGATTCTTTGGTATATATGGAAAGGAAGAAATAACAAGGTGTTTAGTAATTTGGACATAGAACTAAAGGACACTCTAAAATTGGCAATGACGAAATCTTTTCTTTGGTCAGAGGCTCAACAAGAAATAGCACAGAAGCAACATGTATTACAAACACCTGCGGCGGTTTTACCGAATCGACCGGGACAATGGTGTTTTACGGATGGATCTTGGAAAGCGGAAGATACTTTTTCCGGGCAGGGCTGGTATAGCACCCTAGAGGGATTTGAAGGTCTGATGGGAGCTAGGAATATAAGGACAAGCCAATCACCGTTACATACGGAGGTGGAGGCCCTCATATGGGCAATGGAGTGCATGAGGAACCTACGACAGTATAATGTTACTTTTGCAACGAATTGTTCTCAATTGGTGAAGATGGTTTCGGAACCAGAAGAATGGCCGGCGTTTGCAAGTTATTTAGAGGACATCAGAAGTCTCAAGAGAAGTTTTCATAGCTCGGAGATTATTCATATATCAAGGACACAAAACAAGAAGGCGGATAGCTTAGCACGTGGTGTGAGGCAACAGACGTCGTTTACTGTCCATATAGATACAGAGCCCAGTTTGGTTTACAGAGTCCACATGAGTCTGTATTTTGCTGTAAAAAAAAAAATAAATAAATAAATAAATAGAATAAATAAACGTTATTCATAACAACAAAATATATACTATCTTAAATTTATATAATATCATTTTAAATTTAAATAAAAGTCAATTCGTTTTATATACCGATCTGTCGATAACTCGAGAATAATGATATTTGCTTTGAGACAACATTTGTTAACATTAGCTTTTGCTTTTGTTTCAGCTTGGAATGGAGCTCAAAGTCACCGACGAAGAATTCCTGAATCTTCAAATCCTAGAACTTTGAAGGTTGGATAGTTAGTTCTATGTTAACTCTTTTTATCTTTGAGGAAGTTGTATTCGACGCAGTCCAAGTGTTTGGCGTCATCAGTGATAATGTTGTTATAAACTCATGTCTAAACTATGCGTTGTTCTTTGGTTATATGAGTTTGAGGGAGCAGGGAAACATGAACCTAATGTGGATATGTGAATGTGTTGCACATATCCAGAGGTCTAGGATTTACAACAGTGTTGTCTACATGTTCTGAGTTTTACGAAGAATCAAGAACATAAAAGAGAAGTGCAGTGTAGCGTCTGAAAAAATGAGATGGATTAAGAACTCATTTTGTTGCTGTTGGTTTTCTTCTTTCTCCCTCTTACTGGGAAATCTGTTGTACATTCTTTCTTATGTCAAGTGAGTGCGTTTATGAAGACTTACAGATAAGAATATCTTCCGTTTGTTTATCCATGGTACTTAGCGTGTAAACTTTTCCAGTACTCCATTTGAGAAGAAAATAACTTAAATTTTATAAACAATTACATCTTACCTTAATAAATCCCGACAATCCTTTATTAAACTTCCGTAACGCATTACTTCTTTAGAAAGTCTCCCAAACAAAAGTCTATTGCTGAGATAAATAGGAAGTGTGTAACATCATTAGGTTCATGTTTTTTTTCCAAAAATAAAACAGTTACAACTCTTTAAATCAATAATGTTTAAACGATATTTTAATCATTTGATAAAATATTTTTTACATATTTATTTTAAATTTTCTTTATGTCAAAGAAGAATAATAATTTCTTCCATATACTTAGTTATTAATCGAATTCTTTGTTGACATGAAGCATAATTAAGCTGCTAGACTTGATAAGTAAGCTGCCAGACTTGAGAAATAAGCTGTCGGACTTGAAAATTAATCTAAAGACTTATAAGGTTTTATAAGTCTTTATAAGGATTGCTATACTTGAGTATTTTATTGAAGAGAAGAAGAAGAAAAAAGAAGACCGTGAAGATATTTTAAAACAATGAATATTTTATTGTATTGTGTATTGTGGAAATTTGCCTTTAAATATTTGTATCCAGATCTACAATTAAATCAAGGAAAATCATTCTCTCTCTCTCTCTCTCTCTCTCTCTCTCTCTCTCTCTCTCTCTCTCTCTCTCTCTCTCTCTCTCTCTCTCTCTCTCTCTCTCTCTCTCTCTCTCTAAAACTAATCTCGTACTCTCATTATTCTAACATGGTATAAGAGCTTTAAGCTCCTCAACCTCACAAAAGCTTCTGCAAATCTTTTTTTTTCTCAGATTTTTTTCTTAAAAATATGTTGGATACTCTCTTTTATCTACTGGTTCAAAGATCTTCCAAGAAAGAAGAAACTCACCAGATCTAAATATAATAGAAGTATACATTATTTTATGGAACTCAAGAAAGCTTCTACCATATCAGGAAAAGCTTCATCAAAGTCCAGTCTCTCACAAAGCCAGTAGGAACAGTTTATTGCCACTGGTTCATATCTCTCCATGAAGAAGAACTCGAATATGGTGTTGGTTCCAGAGCACAAGAAGGCTAAGGAACAACATAAGAGGCAAAATATGCTAGAAGAAGTGACTTGAATCTAGCCAGGAATGTAATCAAGGAGGTTGAGCATCCAGCAATTCAAGGAAAAACTATGTATTCATCTGTCATTGGTGGTTTAAAAGAAGGAGGAACCTGGAGAAGTACTGATAGTGCAGCCAATACTGATGGTCCAGCAACTATGAGTGACCTTCATTCCTTTATTAAAGCCTTTATCTCATCCAAGAAGCCTGGTACACACTCTCTTGACTCTAAACCTATCATTATAGATTCAGGAGCAAGTCATCACATGATTAGTGATAGGACTTTGATTAGTGATGTACAGCCGTCCTCAGGTAATATTTCTATAGCAAATGGTGATAAGGTTAAGATAGAAGGAATATGGAAACTTAGGTTGTTTGATAGGGAATCAACTGCCTTGTATATGCCTCAGTTTACATCAAACTTGCTATATGTGAGGAAGGCTACGGTTGATCTTCATTGTAAAGTTGTCTTCAGACAAGATGAGGTTGAATTTCAAGACTAAAAGACAGGCCAAGTGATCGGAAAAGGGCACATTCACAACGAACTCTATCATCTTCAAACAAAAGAGAAGCTCGAAACATCTACTTCTAGTTGTCTGGTCAGCACATTATGGCATGCTAGGCTGGGACATCCCCATACCAGAGCCCTAAACCTGATGCTTCCAGGTGCATTCTTCAACAATGATGATTGTGAAGATTGCATATTGGGGAATCATGGTAGAACAGTCTTCACACATTCTATCACCATCTATGAGAAATGTTTTGACTTGGTTCACTCTGATGTATGGACTGCACCGTGCATGTCAAAGGAGCATCACAAATACTTTGTCACCTTCATTGATGAGAAGACCAAATACATGTGGGTGACAATGATTCTGTCTAAATACAGGGTGTTAGAGGCTTTCAAGAATTTTCAGGCCCATGTCTCCAATCATTTAATGCCAAAGTGAAAATTCTCAGGTTAGACAATGGTGGAGAATACAAAAGTCTGACATGTAAGCAATACTTTGCTCAACATGGGATTATTAACCAGACAAGCTGTCCTTACACTCCTCAACAGAATGGAGTTGCTGAAAGGAAGAACATGTGATATCACTCAAATTACCCTAGGAGTGAATTACTCTCTCAAATAAGAGGTTCGATTGTAGTACTTAGGGATCAAATTCACAGGGAGCTAGGGAACACAAAAGATATAATCCTTAGTGATTATGCTAGGTTGAATAAGTTTATATGTAAATAGTAGTTAAGAGCAATAGTAAATTGCTCAAAAGATTGGTTTAGGTTTTAAACAATAAGGAAAAGTAGTTAGATTCAAGGTTACTATTCAGATAATCAGGATTATAATGCTATAGATGTCTTAACAAGTTGCTTGTAAGATATTAAAGAGCTTCAACTTTTAGGTTTATCTAATAACTCTCGTTTTTAGACTAGCTTATTGATCTAACTCTCATTTTTAGATGTTTTGACAGCGATATCGATCGATATATGTTAGTCGTCGATTGATTACTCTATTGGAGTATCGATCGATATAGCTTCAGATCGAGTTGAATATATGCCCACCAAAATCATAGACCGGCTCTCGCTCGTCCCTAGAGGACTTTGGCTTATGCAGGATGATTTCAGGAAGATGTTTTATTGATTAAAACACTCCAGGATCATATTCGAGTTAGCTATTCTAGAATAAGCATTAGGGTTCATCATGATAATAAATATCATAACTTAACAATCCATAGTTGGGGCTAATCCCTCATAACTATTTGAACCCTAAATCTAACAAAGGAATCTACTCAGACATGGCTAAGTGATTCATAGCAATTAGGTACTAGAAATTCATTAGAAGACCGAACATTCAAGTTCCTCACGATAACAAATCTCTTTGTATCTTTCTTCTAATCTAGAATTCTATAACCTAATGCTTAAGAAGATCAAGATGAAAAGAAATACTTTTTATTAAGAATAAGAACTGTAAAATAACAAGAAAGCATACTTTGCCAAAACACATATGCATAACTATAAATATGCGTTCAATTAGGTTAAAAACTCGTCAGGGGCAATCTTGTAATAATGTGATGTCTTGGGCTTCAAGTCGGTTGAGTCCAACTATCTTCTTACGCGCTCAATATCGATCGATGATACTAGTCGTATATCGATCGATTGTGTATCTTGAGTCGTCATCTCTTCGAATGCATTATCGATCGATTACACGGGATGTGTATCGATCGATGTATAACTCTGAATATCGACCTCTTGTCTGATCTTGATAGTCATCTCGAGTTGACTCTCCTTTAAGCTCCAAAAGTGCACCTAAAACACCACTTTACTCCAAAATTCTCCTGAACCTGAAAACATACCGACTCCAAAACATAGATATATATATAATAAAATCATAGTAATACCATGGGTAAAAGTGGGTCAAAACCATGGTATATCAACTCCCCAGACTTAACCTTTTGCTTGTCCTCAAGCAAACACACATGTGTCTTTGGAAGAAGTTTTAAAATAGCAGGAACTCAATCAAATTGTAATCTTAAAATCTTTAGCCACATCTCATGTTTTACTAATCACAGAAGTACATTATACCATATCCTAGCTTAGCAACCAAATTCATCTAGCCAATCACCTTAATATTCATGTTTGTCTATCCCCTCTACTGATTTCATTTATGCATAAAATAAAGGTGTAGGCTTTACCTTGGGAATATTGATCAAGGAACCATTGGATTCAACTCAAGCAAGTTTCTGAACCCACATGTAGTCTTTTCTGATCCTTTTCTTCCCCCTTTTTCTCTCTTCTCTGAATCCTTGTAGTTTCAATCCCAATGAACATTGATGCCACTAAGGCTATCTTTGTATCATCTTATTGACATATTTCATAATAAGCGAATAATGGGGTCGCAGGATCGCTCCTATCCCTCGCTTTGATCAATCTTTCAAAGTAGAATAATGGGGTCGCATGAATCACTCCTACCCCTCTACTTCTCAAGAAATCATATCACTTATACTAATCTTTTATTTCTTAGGAGGATGCCGAAGAGAGAGAGGGAAGGGAATCAGAAGCACACAGACTTTTTACCTTCCAGACTTGCAGGAGGATTCTGATCCCTTGTATACCAAGCCCCAAGACAAGCAATAATTGTCAGGTTAGGTTGGAAATCAGCTTTGGTTCTTCCAAACAATCATGGAAAGTGTTGTCATAGGTGACATGTGATCCACTTTAGCATCTATAGTACTTTTTGCAATCAATAAATCTAAGTATGGTGATAAAAAGAAATTTTTTTGAAATATCCTTGTCCCTTTCTTGACTCAATAAAAACTGATTTTTGAAAACATTTAATGAGATAAAAAGGTAAAGTAGCATCAGTAATCCCCCCAGACTTAAGCCATACACTGTCCCCAGTGTATAATTAGTCGGTTTAGGGTGTAAAAAAAATAAACCATATGTAAGTACTGATATCGAAATTGAGAACGGTATAACTGACCGAGATTCGTATCGATCGATGTTGAGTCTCCATCGTCGATCGGCATAGATAGGGACGTGTCGAACGATGTCGACAAGGTCATGTCGGTCGATGTGTGTGGTATTCGTCTAGCATTTATCTGAAACTGAAACAAGTACTAAAGTAAAAACTCTAATGAAATATAACTAAGTAATAAAATACCTAACAGTGGGTTGCCTCCCACTCAGCGCTTTGTTTATAGTCTATTAGCTTGACTATGGAGGTATTGTGATTACTGAGGTTGGTTGCAGAAACTTGCTGGGAAACAAGTCTCTTCATTGTCTTGTTGTTCTCCAAACCAGGTTGAGAAAAAGCTTCTTGTGGCTTCATCTCCTCTAGTCAATCTTTCCTTCAGTCTTTGTAGTTCATTGTTGATGTAGTCTAGCTTTTCTGCATGATTCTCAATGCTGAACTCGTGACTGCTGATCCTTGGATAGGCGTGCTCTGACAAATCATCCAGTTGTTCTTGCATTGTGTTGATTCGCTGGGCTGTCTTTGCACGGAAGTGAAACCTATCGACCGATCTTCGATTAGCTTCGTCGGTCGATTCCTGTGGAGGTATGTCGGTCGATGTGCTGGAAGGCATATCGATCGATGGGAGTGGCGTAGGTCTATCCGCGAGTTGCCTTTGTATGATTTTGGTCTCCTTCTGAATTGTTGTTGTTGTGCATTCCAATTCTTGGACGTCGCTCTGGACTGGGAACCACATCTTGTCTAGTAATCTGAATGATTCGTCATCAGTTTCTTCAATAGCTCTGTAGATTTCTTCAGCCATCTTGTCTAAGTCTGCTCTGGTGCAATACTCCGGTGTCGGCGTATCGATCGATGTGTTAGGTAAGGCATCGGTCGATAGTGACTGAAGGTAGCTTTCACGAAACTTCTGTGTGAACAATTCTCTCTGCCCTTCCTCAACTTCTTGTAATCGATCTTGTATTGGCTTGAACATATTGTCGATGATCATTCTGGTGTGATCGTAGATCGATCTCATTGTGGAGTCCTTGTCTTTATGCTCCTTGAATAAGTCATCTAACCTGTTCTTCAAGTTATCCAGGCGATATGAGACTGCGTCGACGTTTCTATTGATCATCAGGCACCCTTTGCTCAATCCTCGTGTGTGACGTTGTTTGGTTTTACCCAAATCTGTGTAGATGTTGGTGATGAACTCGTTGATCTCTTGCTTTGTGTAGGTTGCTGATGATGAAGGATGAATATCAACCGATGATGTGTTGCCGTTATCGGTCGATAGATGTCTCTGATGTTCCATCTCTTGGCGAAGTGCTGCTACTTCATCTTCCAGTGCTTCTTTCTTCTTCTGGAGTAGATCACAAGCATTATTAAGCCAGTTGAGGTTGCCTTGAAGGTTTGATCTGAGCTTCTCCATCTCAATTGGGAATGCCTAGCTTTCCCAAATATAAGGACTTTTTGCTGCATTGATCATACTCTTGACTTCTGCTTCAGTGTAGAGCTTGCCTATTGGTTCTCCTTTGTAAAATTGCTCTGCATTCTCTGGTAAACAGAAACAGCCGCACTCGAACATCGAAGCTCTTTGCAGAAGCTTTCCAATATCTTCTTTGGAAACTTGTATGACGTCTCCATCTTCTCCTCTTGCTAACCCTCGTTCATCTCTGTATACTCCATACTTGTCCTTCTTTTCCCAAAAAAAACGACGTAGTCCGTATCTGAAGGCTCGTTTTCCGCACTCATGGTGGGTATCGATCGATGGACGAGGTGCCATATCAATCGATGCACGATGAAAGTCTGGATCCTCTGGAGCGAGATGATTTGTTGTGCTACCATCTGGGTCTGTTGATGTTTCTAGAATTGATTGTTGATGATGCCGTGGTTGCTGCCTTTGTAGGATGACTGTGCCATGAGCTGTATGGATGATATCATCCTCTGGTTTGATGTGGATGATTCTTCCATCTAATCCTCGTGCATGGCCCTCTGGATCCCTGAAAATACCAATTTCATCCGGAGTTAGAAAACCATAGTCAACATTGCTTGTTCGTACCTCGAATGGTGTAGTGGTAGTGTCGATCGATAGATAGGCGGGTGGATCGATCGATGGCATGGGTATCCTGTCGGTCGATTGAAGTTGCGCTGCATCGGTCGATGAGACTGCTTCTGGTTGGTCTTTCTTCAGTAGTGGTGCAGTATCTACGGAAAAACTTTCGTGATAGCCGGATGCCCAACTCCCAATTGAATAGTCTCCGTCTCGTACATCATCGTGGTTGGTATCGATCGATGCATAGTGGGTAGTATCGCTTGATAGCTGTAGACGTCGTTTGAGCGATTTCCTTAGCTGAGTGTCGGTCAATGGAGGGAATTCTCTATCGGTCGATGCCTTAAATCTGAAGATCTGGTGAGGAAGTTTGTATCCAGCTTCTTCTTGATGAATGGAGTGGTACTTTATGGCTCGTTCTTCCTCATAGTCTTCATCATACTCCTCGTGAGTAGAATCAACAGCCAGTGCTGGGATGTAATGATCATTATCCCAGCTGTTCACCCTGAAGTTGCCGTCTGGAAACTCCTTGTTGGCTTCCTTGAATAGTGTATCGATCGATGCCAAGATCTCGGCATCGGTCCTCCGTGGTGGACACGTATCGATCAATGTCGTGGGACTTGTATCGGTCGATTCATCATGCCATGTCTCGTACTCGGCCATGGAATAAAAATCATGGGAGCAAAAGCAAGTGGCTGCGAATGATGGTGTCTCATTCCTTGGTATCTTGATAACTTGGACTGGATCATAATGGATGGAAGGGTAAATAGAGGTGAGGCAGAGCTTGTTGGTTTTTAGGTCACAAACGGCTCCAACGGTGGCTAACAAGGCTCTTCCAAGTAGTAGAGATTTCTTGAAGTTGAGTTTGACATCCAGCACGTGGAAGTCTGTAGGAATTAGGGTTTCTCCAATCTGTACCTCAAGATTTCGAATTATGCCTCCAGAATTCTGCTGAGAACAATCCACGAAGATGAATGATTCTTCAGAAGGCTCTATCGTCAGACAGAGATGGTCTACCATGATCTTGGGTAGGATGCTGACTCCAGATCCTGTGTCGCAGAGACCGCGAGGAAACTCAATACCTCTTATAGAGCATGGTATTGTGAACTTCGCTGGATCGCTCTTCTTCTCCAGTGTGATCTTCTTCTTTAAGCTGTCTCTGACTTGGTTGAACATTCTCTTGATGTCTTCTTCTGTCTCTTTGGTTTCTCTGAAGAACATCCACAATCTATGTGAAAAGTAGGCGTCTTCAAAGGGTTTCTCTCTAGGTATTCTCAGGACTCTCTTTCTGAAGTTTTCTATCTCCTTCTCATTAGCCTCCCTTTTAAGGTGCTTTTGAGTCCTCTCTTTCCTTTTCCTGAGAACCCTACCTGTGCTTTCCTTTTCTTGCTCTATAGGCTCAAAAATATCTGTGGGCTTCTTCATAATGACGGTTGGAGGGTGTATGGTCGGCTTAGATTGTTTTCGGAAAGCATTAAGTTGTGCAGCATCTATCTTTGGAAGTCGCAGTTTTCGTTGGGGTACAGTGTATCGATCGATAACAGGTGAAGAATGTCGATCGATGTCCATCGCATCATGTCGATCGATTGAAGACGTAGCTTGTCGATCGATATCATCTGAAGGCGTGTTGACTTCGAATGGGAGTGGTGGTTGTGGGTGTCGTGCTGCAAAAGTTTCGTGTGATGTGATCTAGATGACCTTGCACTCGTGAGGTATGGCGTCGAGGTCCATCGATCGATAATCATTAAAGTTTATCGATCGCTTTTCTCTTGGTGATATCGATCGATGCAAGGTGGTTGACGTCGATCGATAAGAAGCATCATCGTCCAATTTATTGAGCTTCTCATGCTTCTCTTCTTGCCAAAAGTCATCATCCAGGATAGCATTCATGTGGTGGTTGGGGGCAAACTCTCCAGTTCCTTTTGCTAAAGCTTCTTGCTTTTTTAGTGCTTCTCCTGTCTGAACCACCTGAGTCTCCAATTTCTTCACATAGGTGCTTAAAGAATCAAGCTTTGTGTTCAGGTTGGTGTAGACGGAGTCAATCTTTCCATTGAAATCCACCTGGAGTTTCTGTTGGCTCTCCAAAATTCTGTCTAGCATCTCCTCGAGCTTTCTCTCTTGCGTGGGTGGGGGTGGATTTATGTAGGACGAGTTTCCATAGCTTCTGTTGCTGTTGAGGTTGCTGCTGCTGTAGTTGTTGGGTTTTTGGTTGCTCCTTTGTCCTGAGAAGTTTCCGTATCCTCCTGGTTTCTGGAATCCCATTCCACTAATCCAGTTAACATCTTCTTCTGTGCAGTCTTCTTCAACCTCTTCATCTACTGAGCAAATCTGCTTGTTCAGTAACTTCTGAACATTATCCAGCTGTGCTTGCACTTCATTGATCTGTTCCTTCCCAAGGAATGATGTAGATTTTGCTTTTCCAGTGTTCTTCGTGCTGTAGCAGGAAGCTAGGTTATCAATCAACCTTATAGCTTCTTCAGGATTCCTTGTAGTGAAATTTCCTTCACTACCTGTATCAAGAGCCATCTGATACTTCAAAGCAATGCCTCTGTAGAAAGTGCAGAGCAGTTGCACTTTGTTGAACCCATGGTGTGGACAATCACGCTGGTAGAACTTGAATCTGATCCAGGTATCCTTGAATGATTCTCCAGGATCCTGAGTGAATGTAGCAATCTTCTCCCTCCAGTCTTCAGCGCGTGATTCGTCAAAGAAGTTACGCAGGAATGCGTTTTTGATGTCGTTCCAGGTGGTGAGAGATCCTGGTGGTAATTGTCTGAGCCATTGCAAAGCTTCTCCGGATAGAGAGTATTTGAAAAACTTGCAGAGAAGGTAATCTTCAGGAACTCCATTGGCTTTTATGGCTGATATGATATCCTCGAACCTCTCCAGATGGTCCATAGGGTGCTCATGGGATAAACCACAGTAAGGTATTTGTCCCACAAGTGTGTAGTACTGCGGCTTGAGCTCAAAATCTCCTCTCTGGATAGCAGGAGGGCGAATGGCTGATCGGTTGGTATAGAACTGGTTTGGACGGTTGTAGTCAGCCAAAGTTCTAGCTCTTGTAGCCTCTTCTACAGGTTGGATAACACCTGTAGGTGCAGTTTCTTGCTCATGAATGATCTCCTTTTGAGCATTCAGCTTTTGACCTGTTGCATTACGCATGTGACAATCTTGGTCACGCAAGTGTCCATTCTCATCGGTGGTGAGAATAATAGGCGCTACCATGACTCGTGAAACTGTATCGATCGATATAGGTTGTAGTCTATCGATCGATGTTAGATGAATGGGTGCGGTCGATGAACGGGTATCGATGTCGATCGAAGGTAATGTGCGAGTATCGGTCGACGGAGAAGGTGTCTCGGTCGACTGTGGTAAGCGAGTATCGGTCGACGAACGATTGTTGATGTCGATCGATGCGAAACGTTTTTCCTTGCGGATGGTGCGTTCCAAGCCTTTAGGATCTTCTGTGTACAGCAATTTAGTATTCTTGTTGCTTCTAGTACTACTGGGCATGTACCTGAAAAGACAAGAAAAAAAATTTTGTATCAGAAGATGGTTAAGCAGTAACAAGTAACCTAGACCTAATCAGATTAAATTTAATGGCGATCAAAGCTCCCCGGCAACATCGCCAAATTTGATATCACTCAAATTACCCTAGGAGTGAATTACTCTCTCAAATAAGAGGTTCGATTGTAGTACTTAGGGATGGAATTCACAGGGAGCTAGGGAACACAAAAGATATAATCCTTAGTGATTATGCTAGGTTGAATAAGTTTAAATGTAAATAGCAGTTGTGAGCAATAGTAAATTGCTCAAAAGATTGGTTTAGGTTTTAAACAATAAGGAAAAGTAGTTAGATTCAAGGTTACTATTCAGATAATCAGGATTATAATGCTATAGATGTCTTAACAAGTTGCTTGTAAGATATTGAAGAGCTTCAACTTTTAGGTTTATCTAATAACTCTCGTTTTTAGACCCGCCTATTGATCTGACTACCGACAATATCGATCGATGTTTTGACAGCGATATCGATCGATATATGTTAGTCGTCGATCGATTACTCTATTGGAGTATCGATCGATATAGCTTCAGATCGAGTTGAATATATGCCCACCAAGATCATAGACCGGCTCTCGCTCGTCCCTAGAGGACTTTGGCTTATGCAGGATGATTTCAAGAAGATGTTTTATTGATTAAAACACTCCAGGATCATATTCTAGTTAGCTATTCTAGAATAAGCATTAGGGTTCATCATGATAATGAATATCATAACTTAACAATCCATAGTTGGGGCTAATCCCTCATAACTATTTGAACCCTAAATCTAACAAAGGAATCTACTCAGACATGGCTAAGTGATTCATAGCAATTAGGTAGTAGAAATTCATTAGAAGACCGAACATTCAAGTTCCTCACGATAACAAATCTCTTTGTATCTTTCTTCTAATCTAGAATTCTATAACCTAATGCTTAAGAAGAACAAGATGAAAAGAAATACTTTTTATTAAGAGTAAGAACTGTAAAATAACAAGAAAGCATACTTTGCCAAAACACATAGGCATAACTATAAATATGAGTTCAATTAGGTTAAAAACTCGTCAGGGGCAATCTTGTAATAATGTGATGTCTTGGGCTTCAACTCGGTTGAGTCCAACTATCTTCTTACGCGCTCAATATCGATCGATAATACTAGTCGTATATCGATCGATTGTGTATCTTGAGTCGTCATCTCTTCGAATGTGTGGGAACCGAAATTCGCACTGTCGATTTTAGTTAAGTTAATCGAAGGAAAACTAAGTAAACCTAGTTTTCCCTGAAGGCTCGGATTCTCTGCGATAACCAAACGAAATTGATAGAAAAAGCAACGTAGCGGAAAACTTGCACTAAGGCGTTTTATTGAATAGATGGTACAATATTCTTCCGAAAAAGGGAAGTAGAGAAACGCTGAAGCGAAAAAACGACGGAAATAAAGGAGACAAAACGTTCTAAGCTTTGCTCCGCTAGTCTAACTCCTAAGTCCTAAGCTAGCAAGAATTCTCTAAGTCCCTAAGTTTCGGATTTGCTCTCTCTCTGAGATTTTTGCTCTGCCCTTTCTTCCTCTCCCAAGGCTCCTTTATATACTCCTCCTTATGACGGTCTAACCTTCTTCTGGGCCGCAGGGCGGGCTTCCTTCCATTTTCGTCGGCCTCCATGCTTTTCGGGAAACTTGACATTTTATCCTTCCGGAAATTTAACATTTATCTTGTTATGTAAAGATAAACGTAAAATCGTCATATCTATCTTAGATAATCGTAAACGGACTGTCCGATCGTGTTTGGTCCCTTTTGGGCCGTTTCCAGGACTTCCGTGGTTTTCTACGATCTCTCCGGAAGTTCTTCATTCGTTCGTAGAGTTGAGACGAGTGTGTCTCAAGATAACCATCGCTGTTTCGTACGAAGAATTTAAGATCTTCCTTCCTGTCGATACTTTACGAGTTTCCGAAGTTTTCCCGACGGTCCTAGATTGGAGTAAGAACCGGAGTTTCGTATGCGGAATCTCAATGATTCGTCCTGCGAAGACTTGGGAAAGACTCGAAATACAGACTTCCGATGGCCGGGGACTGGGATTCGTGTACGAAAGATCGTCATCCGAAGACCCGAGCCAGCACGGGGCTAGCCGCCCGGCGGCCACGGCCAGCACGGGCGCTAGCCGCCGGCGGCCACGGCCAGCACGGGGCTAGCCGCCCGGCGGCCACGGCCAGCACGGGCGCTAGCCGCCGGCGGCCACGGCCAGCACGGGGCTAGCCGCCCGGCGGCCACGGCCAGCACGGGCGCTAGCCGCCGGCGGCCACGGCCAGCACGGGGCTAGCCGCCCGGCGGCCACGGCCAGCACGGGCGCTAGCCGCCGGCGGCCACGGCCAGCACGGGGCTAGCCGCCCGGCGGCCACGGCCAGCACGGGCGCTAGCCGCCGGCGGCCACGGCCAGCACGGGGCTAGCCGCCCGGCGGCCACGGCCAGCACGGGCGCTAGCCGCCGGCGGCCACGGCCAGCACGGGGCTAGCCGCCCGGCGGCTACGGCCAAGGCAGGGTCGACTGCTCGGCTCCTTCGGTTCACGGGTGTTCGCGTTCGTTTTTTCGGAAGGTTTTTCGTATGACAAATAGACTTAGCCGTTGATTTCGAGATAACCGTTTTTGACCCCAACAGTTAGCCCCCCAGCATGCAAGATGCGGGAGCGATTTTGTGTGCGAAAGATTGAAAATCGAAATTCTCGGCTAGGAATATTTTATTCCGAAAAACTTCTACCACCTTTGATTTCTTATAAGTAGCACCTCATCTCCCTCTCATTTTTCACTCACTCCCTTTTCTAAATTTTCAGAAAACATGGCTTTCTCTCCAAATGAAAAGAAGGATTCCGATGTTGAAATGAGTGAAGCCAACCAGGCCTCGCCGGCGCAGGATACTCCTGCTCTTACGCAGACGTTCGTCGAGGGGTTCAGTTCTTTTCAGGAAAAGATGGAGCGACGCCGTGCCGAGATGGAGTCTAGCGTGGCAGGTCCTAGTGCTACTTCCGTGGTTCCGACTCCCGGATCCGATGTCACTTTAACTCCG
>CM034043.1:1464378-1533913 GCA_019705995.1 Raphanus raphanistrum x Raphanus sativus | reverse complement strand
CAGTTTTTAGATGGCAAGTCCGAGCTAATCTACAACGACATTATTGCTCGGGTTGAGGAGCGCCAGACTCAGCTGACCCAGCAGTCCGCCGACGGATTATCCGTTACCTTATCCACAACTGAAGTGGATAAGATTTACGAGGAGGTAAATTTTTTAACATTATATCTTTTTAATTATTAATTCATTAAATTTACCTTTTAAATTTAACTAACATATATATATTTTTTTTGTTTTTAAGGTTGTCCCTAAGAAAAATGGACGTACGTTGGGGATCGGTTCCGTCAATGATGTCCCGAGAGCGACATCGTCTTATGCTAAGAGACGGACCGAAGAAGTCACTCAGTTTCGTTCCGAGCTGGGCGCGACCAAAAGCCGTGTGAGTGGACTCGAGGCCTTCATCGACGTTATAGCGTCCACAAACCCGGAATGGGAAGCTTTGTTGAGGAACATGAAACAACAAAATCCCATTCCAGGCGAGTCATCGGGCACACATAACGAGGATGATGTTACGAGGAGGAGCGAGGAATTCTACGAGGCCATGAACAAGCCTTAGTTTTTTTAGTTTTTTTCGGTTTATGTATTATAAAATCCAAAACTTAATTATATATAAAATATTTTGTTGCTTTTGAATTTTATTTAAAATTTATTTATAAACCCAAATATTTAAATACTTTTATTTTATTAAATTAATAATTATTATATCAAATAATATTTTTATTAATTCGAAAATTGGCATTATACGAGTTATTTACGTCGAAATGATTTCCGAGGAATTTACGAGGAAAGCCTTACGAGGTTTTTACGAGGAAAATGTTTCAACGATTCTACATGGACTTTATGAGGAAACCTTTTCAAGGATATTACATCGAATTTACGAGGATTTGTCTTCAAGGATCTTACGTGCAAGTAACGACGCGTGTTTCGCGTGGTTTGTACGAGGAAAGTCCGCGAGTGATTTACGAGGAATAGCGGCGAGGAACTTACGACGAAATATTAACTTCGTCTTTACGAGGAAATAAAAGACTCGATAGTCTACAAGGAAATGGCGACGAACATTCTGTTACGACGGACGATAAACGACGAAACACTTTTCCTCGTTAATTCCTCGTAAACATCCTTTTACGAGGAATTAACGAGGAAAATGACCCTCGTTAAACATCTGTTTTCTTGTAGTGTAAGAAGAACATGCATTTCACAAGATTATTGGATGATTTGGTTTTATATATAGCGAATAAAAAAATAAAGTCACTTTAATGTGTTTAATTTTGGGTGCTTGTGTGCTTAATTATAATAAACATAAAAGGTTGTAATGCATCAATGTGTTTTTATGAGTTTAGACGTACAATTCCGTTGTTCAAAAAAAAATAGACAGTACACTGTCAAAAAATATATATGTGGTGGTGTGCTGGACCTTAGACCTTTTAAGATAAGTTAGCCATATCCTGACAAAACCTTACAGATCAAACGTTTCTGTCATTTTAGCTTATATTTTGTATTTTTATCAATCATTCAAGGTGCTGGTTGGTTTCGCTCATTTAACATACCACATTCACAGTAATAACAAAAAAAAAAGTGAATGCACGCTTTTTGTGGGAGGGTGAGAAGAGTTGAAAACTAAAACAAGAAAATTTATAAGTTTTGCAGAAAACAACAAAGCAAGTGAGTAAATAATAAATTATTAAGAGTATTTCTTATTTTGACTATAGTTTCAGTTTTGTGTTTCAGAAACTATATACAGAGGGGTGATAGAGACTAATAACTCCACATTTTCATTTTCATTTTCATTTAAATCATCTTAGCGAGTAGAAATAAATCACTCTTGAACTTTATTTATTTATTTTTATTTATTCATATTATATCACTTTCAAACATGTAATATTACAGACGCACATGCGTGTACATAAAAACAATTGTATGTACTTAATTGCTTATATACTCAATGCATTTTTACATATATACTCAATGCATTTTCACATATATACTCAAAATATTTTATATTACGTTGGCGCTTCAAAGAAAAAAAATATATACTCAATACTCAATCCACTCTATAAATACAACCGTTTCTCTAACTTTCCAAAATCACTCAACTTCTTCTCTCATCTCTGGTAAGCTCTCTTTCTCTTTTCTTTTATATCAATTCTTAGTTTGGTTTTTCTTAAAAAGTTTGTACGAGTTTCTTTTTGTTTTTTCTTACAAAGTTTGTGCTCCATGCAGGAAATCATGACCAACTTTATTGTGACCAGAGAAATGGAATACCGTGTTGTAAGATTTAACGTAGCTGCTGGTACTTTTAGAAATCTTGTCGTAAGGATGGTCGACTGCGAACACACAATCAATCGTTGGTTCGATGGGAACAAAGTCATGACATACTATCACCATCATGATACTCCCCGCCATCCCCTAGGACCTTATGAGCAAATCAATCATACGATGGAAGGATGTCGTGTAGACACGCAAGACGAGCTTCGTCAACATATTGCTACCGATCTTTTCAATGATTACGATCAGGGTTGGAACTACAATTGGGAACCCCTTGCTGCATTCTTGTCTGCACATGTACATGCATGACACAGGTGGTGGAGAAGCAAATTCAGCCTTGAAGTTGAAACAGTGGTGGTTGATCAAGCAATGATGGACCAAAACCAGCCTTACTAGCAACCTTACTTTGCACAAGACGATTTCGTCGATTTAGCTAATAGGCAGCGTGTTCCCAATGCATGTCCTATATGCTATGAGAATATAGCCAACCCCGGAGCACAGACACGGTTAGAATGCGGTCACGTGTATTACAAGGCATGCATCTACCAATGGATTCGGAGAAGAACTGATTGCCCAACGTGCAGAGGTGGAGTACTTTGGTGATTGGTGGTGAGATATCATCTTCTTATCGTGAGAACTAGATTGTGTTTCCTGATGTGTTGCTTGTTGGTTTAGTTCCTGCGGTTTGATGTCTGCTCTATGACAAGGTTGATTTATGTTTTAAGTGTGGTTTACTTTCTGCTTTAAAACCTGTATGGTTTATGTTTTAAGTGTGGTTTAATTCTGCTTTAGGACCGGTGTGTTTTATGTTTAAGTGTGGTTTAATTTCTTTTCGGTTTGATTTATGTTGTAAGTGTGATTTAATTTCTTTTAAGTCTACCTATTGAAATTCTCATAATCTCCATCTAGGCTCCTTAGTAATAATCTAATCTTTCTTTTACAAAAAGTTCATATTGTCTTCAATTCATGCAAAAACACTACAAATTGTCAAAATGTTTTTAGAGTAATACGATACCCCTAGGCTTATATATCAGATCAGTCAAAAGGCTTTTTATAAACGAAACAAACTAGAAAACTCGGGTTCAAACAAGAAATCTAGATCCTATAAGTGGAGTAACGAACCAAATCAATATGATGATATTACAATTATACGTTTTACCGGAAACATCATGAATATCACGCATCCATGAGTGCGAGATCTTTAACTAGATAGAGAGGGTTTATTTGCAAAATTCTAATGGCAAGTTCAGCTAGTTTAATGGTAACAAAAATTGAACTTCTTGTCTACTATAGTTGATACTGTGACAAATGGTAACGGCAAACCTTAATAAAAGACATACACAGATATTAAATAGAAGGAACGAACATGCACTTATTCACCAAAAATTTATTATTCAACTATTGGGAGAAAGGGAATGCGGAAAAGGAAGAAAAGAAACAAAAGACCTTAAATACAAATAATCAAGACTTATTAATAAAAATTTGAGACCAATCATTACAATACCGTTAATTTAAACATGTCTCTTTATTAATATGATTAAGAGAAACAACATTAAAAACACAACAGTTTAAAGCCTGATAAGATTGATATTATTAAGAGCAAGGCTTTGAGAGACACGAGGGAAAGAGCGATGATATTAGGGAGCAAGCCTTTGAGAATCACGAGCGAATAGAGAAGCCTTGCGGATGTTATCGAGGGCACATAAGAGCATTACCACACGCTCCAGCCCCACTCCAAATCCACCATGAGGCGGTGCACCATACCTGTAAACATGCAGTCACTTGTCGACTCAAGTCAACTCAACTCATGTGGATATGTAGTAGTAGATCGATCAGTTTGTTGTTACCTGAATGCATCGATGTATGTGGATATTGTCTTGACATCAATGCCGCATTCTCTTGCACGCTTCTCCAAGATTTCTGGGTCATGGATACGTTGAGCTCCTGACATGATCTCCTCTCCTATAAGAAAGAAAGAAACCTCAAATTTAGTAATTATTAAATCAAGTGTACAAGTAACACAATTGGGTGACAAACTCGTACCTCTGATGAAGACATCGAATGAGTTGCTGTAGTTAGAATCGTCTTCACATGGCATCGTGTAGAACGGTCTGACAGCAGATGGATAGCGATGCAGTATGTAGAACTCTGTCTTGTACTTTTCCAGAACAAGCTGGCCAAGTTTCTTCTCAGATTCTGTGTTTAAATCACCAAGAGGATCAACCTCCATGCCAGCTTCCTGTCAAGATGACCCACCCAATTATTATTATTATTCATAATCTTTAACTCATCAAGTTGAATTTCAAAAAAAAAAAAAAAAAAAAAAATCCAGTCATACCTTAAGCATTTGAATCCCTTCCGCAAAGGTTAGTCCTCAATGTTTGCGGAAGAAACTACAAGTTTAGTGCACAAATCATCAGTTTTCAATACAAAAGAAACTCCTAAGAATCCAAACGATAGATACCTTCAAAGATTGAAATGGGTATTGCTTTCTGACAGATTCAAGTTCCTTTGGGCACCTTTCTTCTATTTTAGTGAATATGAACGGAAACAAGTCATCCACAAGATCCATTATCTGCACAAAACAGGAAGTAGGATTATTAGCTAACACTAATGGAGAGATGAAATATTATTAATATTTAGCACAAAATCATGCACACACCTCAGAGTAGTGCATTCGTATCTCCATCTCCACATCAAGACCCACGAATTCACACAGGTGTCTATGAGTGAAAGAGTTTTCAGCTCTGAAAACAGGACCAACCTCAAAGACGCGTCGCATGTCACCACATATGGCCATCTGCTTATGAAGCTGAGGAGACTGAGCCAGACAAGCAGGCTGCCCTTTGTAGTCCAACCTAAATACAGCGGAACCTCCTTCACTACTGCCAGCCATCAATTTCGGTGTGTGGATTTCAAGAAACCCCTTGGATTGTAAGAATTCTCTGAACGCCTAACACAAACAATTAAACCATATCATGCAAGGAACATAACACATGTATAAATGATGTCAAATCCTATCCTAACTAGCTATAATCCTCCCTATGTATGTTGCATATCATCAAATCGGTGGTGAGGGGGGCTTACAATTTGGACTTGGCCCTGAATACGGAAGATGGCTTGATTAGCCGGTGTTCGGATGTCAAGAACCCTATTATTCAAACGCGTGTCCTGAAGGACACGAGCAGCTGGTTTGCCATCCTGCAACAAACAATCAGCTCTCTTAAGAAAGAAATAAAGAAGATATTAAAAAAAAAAAAAAAAAAAAAAAAAAAAAAACAGGTCCAAATCTTAAAAAACATTATTCTACCTTGACAGATTTTTCAATATCTGCTTCACTTCGAGCAGCATCCTCCACAATAAGTGGTAAATTTGGCAAGGATCTGCTGATGCAGTACATTTTTGTGACATGTATTTCAACCTGCAACATTATGGATGAGTTAATGTCACTATTCGAAAAGGAAAAGGAAAAGGAAACACGCAACCTGCTGAGTGGGTCCTGTGAGAGGCTTCTTAGGGAGAGAGACGAGACCGATAAGCTCAACAATGGATTCATGACTCAGCTGCTTGACAAATTTAAGCATGCTTGTACCAACTCTGGCCTCCTCCACGAGGCATTGAACCGCTAATCCACTTGCCCTCAAGATCACAAACAATCTTTTAGAGACTAAGCGATGATTGTGCACTCGACCTCTGATGGAAACCTCTGACCCCACAATCTCTTCAACCAAGTTGTTCACATCAGTGAACTCTTTTCCCTCAACAGCCTCGCTCCAGCTTCTTCTACCTGCAGCCGACTTCACGTCACCGTAGTTGCTGGAAAACGATTCATCCTCCTCCAGAGGAAGAGGAAGAGAAGATGATGAGGCTTCTTCTCGTTGCTTTTTAGGGTACATCTTCTTCAGTACTCTCTTCTTTGCTGCATCCTTGCTGATCTTCTCTCCAGATTCCTTCAAAACCTCTGGTCCCACCATCTCTTCTCCAGTAAATTTCTGAGAACTGTTGTTGGATGACAACATGATGCCTCCTACATTATATATATACATATATTACCATTCACTCACGAGAAAGATAATTAAACCCAGTAGCCATCAATTCATCAGTCCCAAATCGTAAAATCAGCACACAATTGCACTAGAAACCTATCAAAATCTCTACTTTCTTTCTTGGTAATTCAAAAGTTTCAATTAACTAATATAAAAACTCTGACTTTGGATGATATAATATGAACAAGAGAGAGGGGAGAGAGATCTTACGGCGAGGATGGAGAAGCGGCTGACAAAGAAAATATGTGTTAGGGATTTTTCTGTCTGATTGTCAATTAGGTCATGCGCCAATTGTTATTTTATATATATTTTTCAATTAGGGATTTTTCTGTCTGATTGTCCCCCTGTGAGACTAACTCCATATACCCTTCTCGAAAAAAAACCATTCTTCTCATCCCTTTCCTTTTCTTATTACCCCTTTGTAGACCCCACTACCATAGCAAATACCATACTATCCTTCTTCTTTCTTTTTAATTTATGTTTATTATTCTTTTTTTTCTCTTCTTTCCATTTTATTTTTTCCTTCTCCACATTTCGATGGATCCCTTTATTATTATTATTTTTTATTTGTTTTTTTTCATGTAACCAATTTTTCTTCCAATAATACATTTTTCTTCATAATAATTTTTTCTTACAATTTTATTTCTATTTTTCTACAAAAATACAAACAATTTATAAATATATTCATCTTAAATTTTCTACTTAAGAATATATATAAAAAATAAAATAGTAGAATAAATTATTTTGTTGTATTTCAATCATCAATTAGTTTAAATATTCAATTATTTATTACTGAACTAATTAATAATTTTAAAATTTTATAAAATAATATATATATAGTTTCATATAAATTTTAATATATTTTATCATATTTAACATATAGTATTTTGTTTATTTTGTTAAAGAAAATATTTTCTAAATTTACTGATACTACTGACATAAATTCTATTTTATTAAGACAACACAATATTATTAAAACATGATATATTAATAAGATAACTAGATATTTGATACAATGATAAAACTATTATAATTATATATTAACAATATTTATAAACAATCAAATAATGTAAGATATTTTATTATAAATTTCATTAAAATAAAGCTTCTATCATGAATAATGTTAAAAAATAAGATTTGATGTTAATTTCGAGATAATAAAATGATTTTCATCACTGTATTTTTGTGTTTCGTGTCGATTTTATGACCGTTTTTGATAAATTATTTTTATAAAATATCAATAAAACAAATAATATATCACGGATAATGTAAAAATTAGATTGTAATGTAAAAATTAGATATAAGATGAGTAATGTAAAATCCGCCTTGCACAATCATTTGTTTTGATTAGGAGGAGGATATTATATGAAGGATGAGACTGAAATAAAATGGATATGGGGAGATGAGAAGAAGATTGTGTTGGAGAAATCAGTGGAGGAGGTCACCTACTCTGTTTTGGTTGAGCATATTTGCGGAAAGATAAATGTTTATGAATATAAGGACGAGTGAAAATTAGTGTAATTTTATTAATATGAATTATATATCATGGGTAATGCAAAATCCAACAAAATCGGATTAAAAATTGATTAATTAGTGCAAGGATAATTTTATGGGCATTATTAGAATTTTGTAAACTGTGTTTATGGGTTTTAGGGTATATTTTATATACGTTTTGAGTTCGTTTTAATGATTTTTTGGGTGTAATTTCATTAATATGAATTATATCATGGGTTATGCAAATATATATAAGAAAAATAGAAATACTACATTAAATATATATAAGATTAACATTTTACATTTAAAAAAAACAATTTGAAAATATCAATTTAATGTATAGTTTTTCATTTTAATATTACATAAAGTTCTACATTAAATATATGTAAGATTACTATTTTACATTAATCACTAAAAAATTTGGCTTATCACCATAATGTAACATTACTATTTTTTTTTAAAAAAAGAGAATATTGATCCAATGTATAGTTTTATATTTTTTTATATTACTAATAAATTCAATTTCAAAAATAATAATTAATATGTAACATACAACATAACTGGGAATTCTACATTAAATATATGTTAGATTAACATTTTACAATTTAAAAAAAATTGTAGACGACGATCTAATCTGAACGTAAGCTCGCAGCAGCGTAAAGCAGAAAGGAGAGAAACCCAATTTTTTTATAGACCTGTGCACAAAAATATGAACTTTGAGCATGATCCATTGGTAAGCTTTTAAAACAAAGATGAAACCCAAAAGAAACCCAAAGCAAATTCTCATTAAGCAACGTGGAAAAAAACAACGCGAGTGAATAGTAAAGCGTGAAATTTATTAACATATAACGTGTCGACACGTGTCATCATTTCCCCCATCCTTCCATAAGATGCGGACGACTGTGGAGCCATCACAAGTCTACTTTATTATTAAAGATACTAGATATGGATCCGTGGGTTGCACGAGTTTTAGTTAATGTTTTAATTTCATTGTATGATTTTTTATATTGTATTGTGTGAAAATTATTTTTGGTATAAGAATTATTTTTTTTTCACATAACTTTTGGTCAGTACTCCTATTCTAATAATCATGACGCATAAGTGAAGTCAGTTATTAGCAACTTTGTGCATAAGTTTAGAGAAAGAGTTATTCCCGAAAATTCAAATCGAATTCAACTTAAAGAAAAAATGAAATAAAGCAAAATTCAAAGAATTTAAAAATTGATAAGCCAATTGAGTTGATGACAACATCATACACTTTCTTAAGCTCTTAGTTTAATGCAAGTTTGTATTAGTTTTATATGTTATTCTTCTTATTCAAACACATTATAATGATTCCATGACAATTCATTCTAGGATCTCAAAATTTTGTTTTTGCACTTGTTAGCATTTATATATTTTGATTTGTATGGTCTATTCATAGTTCCCAGCTTTATATATTTCTTTATCTTTTCTCATAAAATAGAATTCTATTGTAAATATGAATCTCTCCATTATATGATTCTACTATTAAGGTTCTATATTTTAAGAAAAAAATGTAATGGAATGATATTTTCACCTCCTTATTTATAAACAAAAATATCATCTCTATACTTCCTTCTAAAAATAAAGAAATTCTATTGCATAATCACACATTAGAACAAATACATTTCTATAATATAATTTCTCTATTTTAGAAAAGAATATAGATATGAATATATAGGTAAATTGGAAATAATATTTGATGTTTTATTAATAGATAACATTATAGATCAACATTTTGATCATGCAATTAAAAGTAATGAAACTATTAATACTTTATGCAGTTTGATACTGCTTTGATTCTCGTGATATGTATATGCTAAAAACAATGTTTCTGAATCTCAATTGTGTGAATAACTGTTTATGAAAAAGATGTGGACTGCATGTTGTAATACACATTAATAAGATACAGGGTGTGATTGGTAAAAGCTGTAGGTGCTGTCCAGAGCACCATTTATTTGTAAAGCACTAAATTCACAGCAATCAAGCTTTAATGACTTTTTAAATATCACAGCTCCAGAAATAATATACAGCTGTATAAGTGCTTTCTAGAGCCAAATATTCAAATCAATTTTTTTGAGCTCTCCATTAAATCTACAGTAATAAAATCTAAAGCTAAAGCAAAAAGTCTACAGCTTTTTTTCTACAGCAAAAAATTTAAAGCTACAGCCATTACCAATCGGACCCACAATCATTAAAAAGTTTTTGTAATTTCATTTCAGATATGTGATATTAAATATCATATATATATAAATTTTGGAGTTTCGTTTAAGAAAAATGATTATTTAATTTTTTCACTTTGGATCTGCAGTTATAGTAACAAAAATTTCCAGAAAATAAATATACATATGACCCTAAATTATAATTTTTCTGTACAGAACAAATTAATTACATAATTATACATATATAAGATTTTTAATAAAGAAGACAAAACTACATATATTTTTTGTAACTATTAATTTTAACTTATTGATCTATATATTTCGGTAATATAAAAATATCTTTTTGTTAACCCTGATTAGTTATGTTAATATAAATTATGAGAAACTATTTTATGAGGATATGCGTATGACTACATTTTCATGATTTGTTTCATAATATCCACACCAGACGATATTCCTTACATAATGCTGAACATATCTTATAAACATTTTTGCCAATAAACTAATGATTCGCTTTCTCTTGAACTCGAAACCTAGACCACGTAGTGTAAAAACATTAATCCGAACATCTCTAATGTACATCTCTATATTTTCTTCTAAAATAGAGATCCTCTATTATAGAGTTCCTCTATTTTAGAGAAAAAAATAGAGAAATCTCACTTTTTGCCTTTATATTTAGGGATGAAAATAACAATAATTAACTATTTATTATTATCATATAGCTTATACAATTTTATGGGGAAATATTAATTCTACCACAAGTTTGATACAACTTTTCCATTTACCATTAAAGAATGACTATTTTCATAAATAACCTAATTTTTTGATAAAATTACACTTCATAAATAACCTAAATTTTGGATAACATTACACTAAACTAATTTTTATAAATATTTATAAAACATTTATAAACTCAACCCCAACTCCATAAAACTAAACCCTAAACAATAATCAATAAAGTATAAACCTGAATGTTAGTAAACTTTTGATTGAGAGTATTTTTGAAAAGTGGTATTTAACTTCTGATATTTTTGACAATTTTTCCAATTTTATTTGTTTATTATTTTTGAAAAAGGAAGCTTACTATTAAATAATTATTTTTGACAATTTTTCCAATTTTATTTTTGTCAACAATATTTTATTGAAAACTTAAAAAGGAAAAATGCTATTAAATAACAATTACAATTAGATTTGTTCATGATTTATTTTAAAAAGGAAATTTATTTTCGTATAACTTTTACTATTTTCTATTTCTTAGATATAAAAAAGGAAACACTATTAAATAATTGTTTGAATGAATTTTTTTTTGTTTATAATATTTTAAAAAACTTAAAAGGGAAAAAATACTATTAATTAATTAAATATTTATATAATTAGATAATTATTTAACACATGTCACAATCTTAAATGTATAATTAACATGTGTCACGATCATGTTAATTAATAACTTTGAAGAACCAAGCTTTATATAATAAGATTATATTTCCAAATATTTATTTTGTTAACAATTATATTTTGTTTATGATTTGTTTATGATTTTAGAAAAATAAATAAAAGGATAGTTACTATTAAAAAGTAATTACCTTGTTTATATTTCCAAATATTTATTATTAATTGTGAAATAGTTTAACACATGTCACAATCTAAAATATATAATTGCCACAAGATATGAGCACTCATATTTTTTTGAAATTCATTTTTCTAATCACAAACCGATTTTTCAAATCTAATATCTGCAACAAATTTTCTAGGATTATTATCAATAGGTAATTTTCTGTTAAAAAGTTATAAACCTTACATTGATAATAACATATAAGGTTTCTAAGATTTAAAAAAAGGAAAATATGATAATTACTATTTTTAAAAAAATCTTTTTAATTAATTTGATTTGCCATGTGTTGCAATCTATTTACTATATAATTAATTTCACCAAAAATCGTTTTTATTATCTTATATATTTATTTTAAATTATGAAGTAGTTTAACACATATCACAATTTTAAATATATAACTGTCATGTGTCACAATCATGTTAATTAACAACTTTGAGTAACCAAGTTTCCTATTAAGTAATTTTAGAAAATTATTAAGTATTTCTAAAAATTTCCTTTTTACTATTAAATAAATTTTAAAATTAATTTATTTCAAAATTCGTTTTTTGTTATCTTAGTATATATATTTTATATCATTATAAATTTTAACCTCTTTAAAAATATTAAAAACAAATTTACTATCAATAATTATTTGCAACTATGTTTTGTTTAGGATTTTAAAATGGAAAATTACTATTAGATATACTTACAATTACTTTTTTAACAAAATTGATTTTTGTTATTATCTTAATATATATTTTTAATTATAATATAGATTAACACATGTCGCAATCTTAAAAAATTTAATGACACGTGTCGCGATCATGTTAATTAGTAACTTTGAAGAACCAAGCTTTATATAATAAGATTACAGAAAATACTATATTAAATATAGTTTTTAGATTACCATTTAACATTAATCTTTTGATTCTCTCACACACTCACCAGCTGCAAAGGTATTGTCATAAATAATCCACTGCATTGTTTATTACTTCGGCTGCAATAATATTATTTTCTATTTCCACCAGGATCTCAATCATTGATGAAAACATAAATTCAATTTTTTTTTATAAAACTAGAACATGATCTGGACGATTCTTCATTGAGGTTAGAAGGATGAGCGAGCAGCATTGGTAAATATTGTCGGAACGAACTGAGAAGTTGTGCTTACAGATGATACGTTCTTAACATTACAAAAGAACGAAACACTTATGTGTGTTTGTACTTGTGTCTTTTTATTATTGATATTTTAGAAATTTTATGAGTATAATTGGTATTTTGAAAGTTGAGTCATATGAGTAAAACTGTACAGAATTAACATCTCAATTACAATAGAATTGAATATAATTACAAAATCCATGATTGGTAAACTTTTTGAATAACAAAAATTTTGAATAGATTTTAAAATTCTTCAAACCGATAACAATGGATTTAAGTAAGATTTTAAAAATCTATAAACCAATAACAAACGAATCTTAAAATTTTATAATTCCTCTAGGTCCATCCACCAATAACTCCCCTTAAAAAATACCTTTCCTCACTAAAAATAATAAATAATATGTAAACATACAACATAAAAAATGGAAATACTACATTAAACATATGTACGATTACCATTTTTTATTTTTCAAAAAATTATCTGAAAATATTGATTTAATGTATAGTTTGACATCTAATATTACAGAAAAAACTATATTAAATATATGTAAGATTACCATTTTACATTACTCACTAAAAAAGCGGTTTATCTCCATAATGTAACATTATTATTTTATAAAAAATATATTGATCTAATGTATAGATTTATATTTTAATATTAGATGAAATACTACATTAAATATATGTAAGATTACCATTTTACATTAAAATTATCCTTTCTCACTAAAAAAAGGCGGCTTCTCTCCATAATGTAACATTTACCATTTCATAAGAAAGAAAATATTGATCCAATGTACGTATAATTTTACATTTTAATATTACAGGAAAAACATTATGTAAAGAACACAACTTATAGCTCTCTTTCAAACTCAAAATCGACTCATACCATTGCCTCCATCAAAGAAAACTCCAGCAAAAAAATGGCTCCATCATCAACCCCTCATGTGCTAAAAACGTTTGATTCAGACCCTGTTTGTTTAGTTAACACTGCGACAATAACCAGCGGTACAAAATTTAACGAAAGACATGGAAAAGAAAGAAAGGAAACAGGTGTTTTTAGTAGCTGGTGAGAGAGAAACATGACCATGGGAAGAGAAAAAGGAGACAAATAGAGTCGCTGTTTTATTTAGCATTACATATACTTCCGAATCTCTTTTATTTATCGATCCCTGCGTTTTCCCGTGTTTCACCGGAAGGACCAGTGAAGAAGACCTTTCAGTTGCTCATCTAAGTCGCTGCGTTTACAAAACGAACATGGCCTAGCATTTTTATTTGCTCCTGGACTGAGAACTTGGGAGAGGTTGAAGTTAGATTCTACACACGACGACATTGGCAATGTGGCAGTTCTATACATAAGAAAGTGTGGTTGTTGAGAATCTATCCGAGCTACAGAACTCAAAATACGTAGAAAAACGTGTTAGATAGCTCAAAATACTTAGAGAAACATGTTAGATAGCTCGAGGAAAAAAGAGCAAACAAAAGAGATATCATTAGGGGCAGTAGAAACTCTGGAAGAAAAATGAACTAGAAAAGACAAGCTACCAAGATTAGAGTAAACAGAACCAAGATTGTAACCTTTGTTTGGTAAACCTAGACTATATAATTGTCATATATTCAGTCAACGAAAACTAAACAAAGAACATATCATTAGTTTGTAACTCTTCCGATTACAATGTGAGCATAAAAAAAAATTAACATTCGAATACTTTTTCATGAAGAACCTCGATTAACCAAAATATGGCTAACTATGATTCATCTATAACAAAGAACTCTTTATGAATGTTATACTCAACTGGTTTATACATAACTACAATAAAGGCCATTCAAAAAACAATTCCTTTTTTTAGGTATAAAATTAAGTATGAATCCACAAATGAATATTAATATTTTAACAACCTCCTAATTGTTTGAGCTACTTTATACGAACATATCTAAATATCAATTAAAAACTCTGAATTTGGATAATATATAATAAAAAGAGACAAATATGGAGAGAGAGAGAGAGAGAGAGAGAGAGAGAGAGAGAGAGAGAGAGAGAGAGAGAGAGAGAGAGAGAGAGAGAGAGAGAGAGAGAGAGAGAGAGAGAGAGAGAGAGAGAGAGAGAGAGAGAGAGAGAGAGAGAGAGAGAGAGAGAGAGAGAGAGAGAGAGAGAGAGAGAGTGGAGAAGCGCCGAGAAAGAAAATAGGCTTAGGGATTTTTCATGTGTGATTGTTAGTCAAGTAGGTCATGCGCCAAACTATTATTATTTTGGTACTGTTTGGAAACATGAATAGCATAACAAATGAAAATTATTTAGAAAACATAGATATGATATTACATAATTTATTTTATTTACACAATTAACCATTGTATTTATAATAAATTAATTATTTTTTGTATATGTCAAGCTCTCTCCTTTTTTCTAATTAACCAAAAAACAACAACATTTTTTTGCCATATGTCAAACTCTCTCCTTTTTACTAAGTTTTTTTTAATTCAAATATATTCAATTAAATTAATTCATTAAAATAAATCAGAATCATTCATTCCTAATTCAAATTAGAAGAATTATAATTAGTTAAGAATTCCATAAATATTTATTTTATAGTTATAGTTATTGTATAATATGTGATTCACCCAAACTTTATGCGAACATAAATTTTATTGACACGTAGCATACTAATCTAATACAATTTTTCTGATGATTTTATGTCGCATGGACTTCTGGTTGGGTAATTGTGTTGTTATTTAGTGGGCTTTTATTTTTATTTTTTCTTCAAACTGGCCCAGATTTTTAAGGGTTTCTTTCAAATATGTTTGTTGGCTACAATGAAAACATTCACTGCTCGGAAATCCGAAAGATCAATCTCTTTCAAGCATCAATTCCAACTTCTCAAACACAGCCACGGTTTGTTTTGCTGCTGTTCAAACACCATGAGATTTAGAAACGTTTTATCTTCTTCATCACATTGATTACATGTTTTAGAGCTGTCGTAGGAGGCTCTTGTCACAATAAAAAAAACTTATTACACCTATATCCAAAGACTAAATCATATAGTTAAACTAGCAGAGCAAATACTTCAATGGTTGGTGCAGCTCTTGAAGCCTGCTTTGGAAAATTGTTTTGGATACTCAGGATGCTCTCTAGGTTGGACTCTAAATCTACAAGACTTTGAGAAAGTAGGGTAACAACTCTGAAAATGTTTACGGTGTCCTAAAATGTTTTACGTTTGAATCTTTTGATCGATATGGTCAATGTGAATTCTAAAAGGGAATTCTTATCAGGATATTTGATCGATATGGTTGATGTGATCCCTTATTTTCGATTTGCTTGTGATGTCTTAATATGTTTTAATATTTTCAGATTTGCACATCTCTTTTCTTGCCAGTGTATACTAAAAGATAAAGACAAGCCTTTTTACCATGACATACAATCATGTTTCTACAATTTAGTAACTTACTCTTTTTTTTCTGTTTGAACGGAGATCCAAACTCACAGAAGAGGTTATGAAAAAGCTTTGATTGGTGGTTAGCCAAAACACCAAAACGGTGCTGGAACCATCAGTCCAACAAGACAGTGAGAGTAGTCGAAACTCAGTCAGATATGACTTGGTTGTTCAACCTGACACAAAGTGTCCGATTTTATCCTCTCTTATTACGGATAACAGGAAAATATGGCTAATATAAAATCAAAGACACCTGAAAACTGTTCCGAATGAAAGAAAGAAAATCATTCACGTATAACTTTATTGATCACATGCATATACACCCAGTGTTCTATTCGATATCATTGAAATAGTATAGAATTATAAGCTCACCTAGAATTTCAATCCCTAAATACTAGACCTTATCCAAGTCTCATACCAACCGCTAAATATTATACTCTAAACTCTAATTTATAAACCCTAAACCAAAATATAAAATATAAACTAAAATATAAATTCAAAACCAAAATAGAATAGAATAAAATAAATAACATAGTTTATATTGGTGAAATTATGAAATTGCCTAATATTGCATAGAAAAAAACTAATGTTGATGATAACAGGATTTTGCTAAGATCCTATTCAAATTCTAAGAGAGTGCGAAACACTAGGAATGCAAGACCATGCTTAAGCTAAATGCTATCAAGATGAGATGAAAGATTATACTAAAATAAGACTAAAAATGTAATAAAGTAAAAGGCTTTCTTTGATTATGAGAAGAAGGACTCATGGGATAAGGGATTTAGATCTTGGGTGATCAAACTTAATCTAAAGGTGTCAGCTTTCAATCAATCTATCTACCTTAGACCTAGACACAATCCTAAACAAACTCTATCTCTAGAAGAATGCTCATTTGCTTCCAAAACTCAAGCATCAAATCTCTTTGGTTGAATGTTGAGGAAGCAATCATTAAAAACAAGTCTAAAAGCCATCCTAACACCTCTAACAACAAATCTCTTTGGTAGAGTGTGTTAAAAGCATAGAAGAGTTAGTTCAGACATTTCATCAAACACCTTGTGGCCGGGAAATGTCTAAAACTCAACTTTAGAGAGGCCAACTCAAAAGAGGCATTAAAATCACTCTACTAGCAAGGATTAAGAAGGATCTACACCTAAACACCTTAGATCAAGCCTAATCACCCTTAATCTCCCTAACCCATGAATCCAAAAGTGGATTACTCACTAATCACCATGATTACTCTTGAACCCATGAGGTTTCCAAGCTTAATCATGTTTAAGAAAACAAGAAATGAAATTATAAACACTCAAGAACACAATAACAAAAGGGAAGAACTTTCACCCACAAGAGGTTTTTGTGATTCTTAAGAGAAAATAAGATAAAGTCTCCAAAATGGAGATTACAGAGTATTTATACTTAGTTTTAGGGTAAAGAGAGATACATAGGATAAAAGACTAGAGTGCCCCTTGGATAAGGCTAATTAGAACTTCAAAATAGTGTTTAAAATGACCCAAGGTCGAATTGGGTCGAACCGGACCGGTTTGAGAAAACCAGCCTCGACCACTCTCTCACCCAAGCTGCCTCACGCCCGGGTTGTGCATTCCGGTCCGACCAATCCGGTCTCACCCTTCACGCCCGAGTTGTGCTGCACGGTCTGACCAATCCGGTCTCACCCTTCACGCCCGAGTTGTGCTGCACGGTCTGACCAATCCGGTCTCACCCTTCACGCCCGGGTTATGCATCACGGTCTTGGCTGTCCGGTCTTGGCTCTTCACGCCCGGCATCACCATCCCGGTCGAGGCATTCCGGTCCAGTCATGTCTAAGAAGAGCATTGCTTGGTTGAACATCATTCTTCATCTCCTTTGGATTTTTGAACTCTCAAACACTTCATATCATCTCATAGTATGCTTCAACACCTGATAGGGACATATGTATGCAATATGGATCCTAAAGACACTAAGATCTAAGCTATATGATAAAAATGTATAAGATATGAAAGCTAGAAACATGTAAATATGCAAGATATCAACTCCCCCACACTAGTCCTTTACTTGTCCTCAAGTAAACTTTCAAGAACTAAGGAGGAGAGGTTTGAAAACAGGGATTTCATAACCAAAAATTTGCTCTTCTTAGCTCTCATCTTAACACCCTTACATAATCATAACAACTAGCTAGAGCAAAATTTCCATTCTTCTCTAACTTCTCTAGGCCTATTCAACTCTTTTGATCTCTACACTCATCATCATGATTCCACAAACCCAAATCCAACAACTCTCTAACAATCATTCAGCAAACTCAATAGAAAATCTTGCATATGGTCAAAAGGTCCAAGTCATTTGGTTTGGTAAGAAAACGCTTATGTTCAATGATGAAATAGGAAGTTCAAAACAATCTTTAAAGGTGGTTTACTCTCAAAACAAAGTAGCTTTGGTAATGCGCATAATATATCTAAGAAAGGGAATCAACTCATGCATACAATGCTCAATCTCCATTTTCCTACCCTTTCCCACATATATGCAAGCTCAAATTTAAACTTTAAGTGCCAAAACCCAACTCTCATTACTCACCAAAAGATTTCCCAAAGAACTCAATACACTTTCTTGACTAGAACTATTTTCTTTTATGAAGTCAATCAAGGGATTTTTACACTTTTGAACACTTCTTAGCTTTTTCTAAACTTTGCTAGCCCCCTTTTTTCATTCATTCATATTTTTTATATTTGCTTTCTTTTTTTTTATTTGCTTTTTTTTTTATTTGGGGGCCAAGACATTCAATACAAAAGCCAAAGATCATACTTTACTATCCCTTGAGACTTAGATTTCACTCTAGAGTTCTAAAAGTTTAAACTTTTCTTTCACAACCAAATATTACTCCCAAAATAAGCTTCACAACACTCACCACGCCATCCTAAATGCTAGACAAAAGAGTGTCTAGTCTAGCTAGAATGGAGACTAAGCATTGTCATTCTCAATGCTCTCAACATTATGCACATACAAAGCTTTCTAAAGAGGCCTCACTCAACAATCAATGGTGGCTTGAAAGAAAGCTTGGGTTTAAGGTATAGTGTACCACTTGAAATTGTCAAAAAGATCGGCAAAAAGGGTGACACAATTCAAGTGTGTATAAGCCATGACTCAGTACACAAATGACCATAAGCAAGAGACATTAAGTTTAAATAAGACAGGAGCAATCTTCAAAGAGAGAGTTTCAAACAATCCAATGAGTTTTAAGAAGAGAATTCAAGGCACAAAGTCTACAAGCTATCAAGAGAATGCTCAATCTAATTGTCATGATTACAAGGGTTGCCAAAATGAGAACTTAGCATGAGCATCTTTACAAGGTAAAATCATCCCTTTATGCATGAATGCAACTTATATGCATGCTTCTAGACTCAATCCTAAAATGCAAATGATACAACTAAATGCTTGTTTTGTGCTTTTCAGATTTTTCAAATTTTTATGGTTTTTCTATGCAATAACTATACACAATGCATGCTGAAAGACAAGAAACACAAGAACATCAGTAACTTGCACCTCCCCCACACTTAATTCACACAGTCTCTTGTGTGAAAAGTGGAGAGAGATGAACAAAATAAAATCTAAATGCAAAATGAAATGGTATATACAATGAAAGGTGAAGGAGTACCTCTATGGACTGTGGGAAGAGGCATTGGTGTCTAAGGAGTAGAGTCTGGTCGCCTTCCTTCATCCAAGGGTCTTGAAATTGAAAATTCAAAAGACATATTTACAGGGATAGTCATGGGACTTCCTCCCAAGTGAGCTTGTTTTAAGTCTCTAGCTTGACTTTCCTTCTTTTGGCTAGTGAGAGGGAGGGTCCTTCCCACCTTCAAGAGTGATGGTGAGGACCTGAGAGAGGAGTTCTTGAAGCTTGACTGGATCATTTTGAAGCTGAGGGGTGATGTTGGCTTTTGCACTAGAGAATGGCCTTGACTTGCCCTTACACTTGAGCTTGTACTCAATGACACCATCCTTGAGCTTCATTGGATGGAGAGTGAGAGTGTGTCGGAGCATATCAAGAGGTGGAGGATGAGGTTCTTGCAGCAACTTCTTCTTTCCATGAGTGGCTTTTGAGGTTCCACTCAGCCCCTCCTTTTTAGCACTTTCCAAGTGCTCAACACACAAATCCTGAGAAGTCTCTCCATTAAGACCTTTTGTCTCACAAACAACAACTTCATCTTGGGGCTTCTTATCAGCTTCTTGTCCAAAAGTGATTGTCCCACAATAACCAGCATCCAATGGAGGTTGTAATGGGTAGGAAACAGCTTTGTTCACATTCATGAGGGTGACCTTCTTGTTGGGAAAGTCAATGCAAGCTCCAACTGTTGTGAGGAAAGGTGTACCCAAGACCAAAGGAACTCTCTTCCCAGTCGCCATTGTAAGGACAGTGAGGTCAATGGGAATGGTGCATGCTCCAATCTTCAAAGGGAAGTCTTTAATGATACCAAGTGGGGTTGTAGAAGAGGAATCCCCAAACTGTAGCGAAGACTTGTCTGGTTCCATACTCTCAATCCCTATACTCTTCACCATCTCCATTGAGATCACATTCACACTGGCACCAGAATCAACAAGAGCGTCTTTAAAAGTGAGCTGACCAAGGGAGCAAGGTAAAGTGAACATCCCTTGGTGTCCAAGCTTAGGAAGAGACTTTGGAGGTACTGGTGGGTCAAGCTTCAGTGTGGAGATGTTCAGGAGCTCAGCTACTTCTTCCTTGTAAGTGAGAATGTCCTGGATGAGCAGCATTTGAACATGAGCCTCACGCATACCCGAGATCTCTGGAAGGTTGACGCCAACATCACTTAGGTCCTTCCTGAACTTGGAGATAACCTTCTTCTGAGCTTTGGTGAGGACCCTTTGTGGAAATGGGAGCGGGACCTCATATGGTGGTGGCTCAACCTTAGGAGAATCTTCTAGCTTGACCTCTTTTAGCTTGTGTTCAGCCCTCCTCTCAACTTGCTTCTCAACCCTAGGCTCAGCTCTCTGCAGATTTGTTGCTTCAACTTTCCTTTAATCTTGCACCTGAACCCTTTCCATAGCCTTATCTACCATATGTGCTTCAGCTGTTGCTACAATCTCTGTTCCATACAAGAGTCTTTCTATCTCATCTACCTCTTTCTCATGAGCACTCAGCTTAATCTTTGAAGAAGTAGTAAAGATGACAACTTTGCAAGACTCCTTGGGATTCTTATCTGATTTCCCTGGTAGTGATCCCATTGGGCTCTTGGAAGATGATGGCATAGAGGCGACCTGACTCTCCAAAGCGTTGAAGCGTGAGGCAAGTAGTAGGAACTTGTTGTTCAGTTCGGTATAGCTAGTATCTATCTTGGAGTGCACGGTTTGGAACTCATGGCCAATGTCCTTTGCTAATCTAGACTGAGCTTCCATTATCTGCTTGAACATTGACTCCATACTTGAATCAGGAGCTGTAGCTTGGGAAGAGCTTCCCTGAGCTTGAGTGGACTGATTGTTGTTGTTCCCAAAACCAGGAGGTGTGTTTTGCCTAGGCTGGTATTTGTTGTACTGAAAGCTAGGTTCTTTTCTGTACCAAGTACCATTGTTGTTGATGAAGCACAACTCCTCTTGCCCTTCCAAACCATCTACTTCATTCACCTTAGGAGGTGCTTCTTGCCTAGGACCACCCACAAAGTTCATTTGCTCTTGCTTAGCTTGGGTGGAGAGAATCAAGTCCATCTTGTCTTGCAAATACTTGAGTTCTCTCTTAGTCTGTTGATCATCACCTCTGTTGGCTCTATCATGCTCCTCACTATTTTGAAGTTCTAATTAGCCTTATCCAAGGGGCACTCTAGTCTTTTATCCTATGTATCTCTCTTTACCCTAAACCTAAGTATAAGTACTTTGTAATCTCCATTTTGGAGACTTTATCTTATTTTCTCTTAAGAATCACAAAAACCTCTTGTGGGTGAAAGTTCTTCCCTTTTGTTCTTGTGTTCTTGAGTGTTTATAATTTCATTTCTTGCTTTCTTAAACATGATTAAGCTTGGAAATCTCATGGGTTCAAGAGTAATCATGGTGATTAGTGAGTAATCCATGAGCAATTGATTATGGAGCAATTGATTCTAAATTTTTTTATGGTTCATAGAGCAATTGAAACTTACAATTCTTGGTGGGTCACATTCGTTCGAGCTTCTGTGTTCTTGGTGAAGACTTCTGGGAGCTAAGAAAGTTATCTCACTAGTTTAAAGTATGAAATTGAGTTTTTCCAGATTTGTTCGTCTAGACGACTTCCAGGTAAGTCGTTTGGCTGTGGACGACTTAGCTGGAAGTCTTCGGGTCAAACCAGAGGTTAGTTTTGTAATTGACTTTTAAAATGTGTTTTTCTAGACAACTTACATGGAAGTCGTCCAGCTTTCTTTGTTAAAAATAAAATTCCAGATGACTTCCATGAAAATAGTCTAAGATAAACATGTTAGCTTTGTATTTGACCGAATTGTGTCAGAAATTTGAATTTTCCAGACGAATTCCATGTAAGTCATCTAGTAGAAAACAAAAAAATCAAAATTTTATTAAAACGAGACGACTTACATGTAAGTCGTCTCAGGTTAGTTTTGCAATTGAAATATTAAACAATTTTTTTTTCTTTTAGACGACTAACAGGGAAGCCGTCCAGTTGACGACTTACATTTCAGTCGTCCAATATTTTATTCTGAGATTCTGGTCAAACCTTGGTTATCTTGGATGACTGAAGTGTAAGCCGTCCACTGGGACGACTTCCCTGTTAGTCGTCTAAATTTTTTCTTTTTTGTTTAATATTTCAATTACAAAACTAACCTGAGACGACTTACATTTAAGTCGTCTATTTTTAATAATATATTGATTTTGTGGTTTCTATTAGACGACTTACATGGAAGTCATCTGGAAAAAGTCAAACTTTTGACACAATCTGGCAAATGCAAAACTAACATGTTTTTCCTAAACAACTTACATGGAAGTCGTCGAAGGTCATCTCGAGATTTTTCTTTAACAAAGGATGACTTCCAGGGAAGTCTGCTGCTCAGACGACTTTTATGGAAGTCGTCTTTGTAAAAATTTAATTGCAAAAATGACATATATGGCGACCTCTCTGGACGTCGTCCAGACGACTTCCATAGATGTCGTCTGCGTCAATGTTTAATAAAATTGTATTTTCTCTAAAATTATAAAGACTTTTTAACACTTTCTTGTTAGTTCACGTAAATTAGACAATATTAGGGCTACTGAATGAAATTTATAACTTTATTGATGATATTATGAGGTTATCAACATTCATGTTAATTAAAGTTTCTAGCTAAGGAGAGAAGACTTCATACGAAGTCGCTAGAAGACTTCCCGAGAAGTCTTCTACGTTAACTATTGTAATGTGTTTTAACTCATACATGCACTGTATGGAGAATGGTTGTTGAAAGATGGATTTTGGATAACTTATACACTAGTTTCCGTGGAAGTCTTCTACGCTAGTTTTAAAGTCTTCTACACTTTTTTTTTGAAAAACTTATATTTTTAAGAGTGTTAAGTAGCTTCTAGATATGTTATTTTCAAAATATGTTTTCTCTCTTAGTTTTACTAAATTTGACTAAGTTTTTCAACAAAAACTTGTAAAAAATATGATATGCTTTGACTAGTTACAATTTTTTGTTTCGCTCTCTTAAGTACTTTTGTTATAGACACCAATGATGATAATTTTTATGAGTTGGAAGAAGGGTTAAAATGCTTCTTAAAATGTTGTATCAATATGAGGCTATCAACATTCTTGTTTATTAAGATGAGAAGAAGGCCATTAGAATTTCTATCGCATATGAGAGATCCAAAGATAAGAAAAAGCTATTGAATCCAATTATTTCATTGATTTGTAAATGTGTAAACACATTGTTAGCACATATTTTATATCTTGAGAAACTTTATCAATGATTTTACAAAAAAAAAATCACAACTAAACACATGCAAAGCACAAAACATACAGCAAACAAAACTATTACAGATCATTCATTTACAGCTTTTAATGGGAGACACGGATGAAACCTTAGAAGATGATAATGGTTCTAAGTCCGTGTCAACGCCGACATTGTTAACCGAGTGGTTTTGTTTTGTCAGCCGTTAACCGAGTGGTTTTTTTTGTAAATACCGAGTGGTTAGTTCTGTCTTTTTTTCTCAAAATTACTTTTTTAAATGAAAAGCAATATATAATAATAACTTTATCTTTGACCAAAAATAATAATAAATTTATCAAATTAATAAATTAACTAGATTTTAATCCAAAACACAAAATTATTTTTTCTTACAAAATTTTATTTAGTAGAATCTATAATTGTATCATAGTTTATGTATTTTAACCTTTATATAAACTTATTTATGTTTATGTACATTATCTATTTTAATTATTTTTTAAAAATTTTAAATTTGGAAGTTTTTACAAAATAATAATTAATATTATATATATATATATATATATATATATTTTCTTAGTCCACATTTAAAATAAATAAATAAATGAAAACAGTTTATGAAAAATGTCCTCTTGTTTTTTCATATTTTTATAAATATAGATTTCAGTTTAAAATTTTTGAAATAAACTGAAAGGTTGATTTGAAATGTTAATATGTTCATATTTTATATTTGTAAAGATAAAAGTTTAATACAAATTGCCAAAATAACTTTAATTACATTCTTAATAAACCTATAATATAGCACAATATCATAATTTTAAATTTATAAATTTAGATTTCAGTTTTAAATTTATAAAATAAAGTGAAATCACCAATTTGAGATGTTAATATATTCATATTTTATATTTGTAAAGTTAAAATTTTTATACAAATTGCCAAAATAACTTTAATTATATTCTTAACTAACCTATACTATAACATAATATCATATTTTATATTTTATTTTAATATAAAGCAATACATGTAATTTTTACGTTGATTTATATATATTTTTGTTTTACATTTTTTTCAGAAGCCCTTTGTCAAAAAAAAAACAATTTTTTTGTTTTCAGATGACAAAGAAAAAGAAGGTAGTTTGTTTGATAAATAAACTAGATTTTAATTTGTTATTCGAAAATGTTGAGTTTTTATGTAAACTAGATAGGAATTAGTATTTGGGATTGTCATAATTAAAAATTCATTATATAGAATGGGAACTTTTTAAAAAAATTGTGATTTATTAATTAGTTTACTTGAAATTTTGGGTTATTTGCAAAATGGGGTCAAAACTAAAGCCAAACACAAAACTAACCTCTCTTTTTTTAAAATTGTTTTTGCCCTATTCATCCCACAAGTCAATTTATTTACGAAATTTACATTATTTTTAATTAGTTTTTTCGAAATTGGTTTTTTACCCTCTCAATCTCATCTTCTTCAAATATTTACAAGATTTCCGTTTCCATCAATACATCAACCACCATGAACAAACAATTTGAAGCTCTTAATGCATCTAAATCGAAACTTAACTCATTCTTTCTCCATCCTTATCAACTAAAAACAACTCCTCTTTCACTTTCTCTCCATATTCATCCATAAAAACCCAATATTTTGATTCTAAAATTTTTTATGGTTCATAGAGCAATTGAAACTTACAATTCTTGGTGGGTCTCATTCGTTCGAGCTTCTGTGTTCTTGGTGAAGACTTCTGGGAGCTAAGAAAGTTATCTCACTAGTTTAAAGTATGAAATTGAGTTTTTCAGATTTGTTCGTCTAGACGACTTCCAGGTAAGTCGTTTGGCTGTGGACGACTTAGCTGGAAGTCTTCGGGTCAAACCAGAGGTTAGTTTTGTAATTGACTTTTAAAATGTGTTTTTCTAGACAACTTACATGGAAGTCGTCCAGCTTTCTTTGTTAAAAATAAAATTCCAGACGACTTCCATGAAAATAGTCTAAGATAAACATGTTAGTTTTGTATTTGACCGAATTGTGTCAGAAATTTGAATTTTCCAGACGAATTCCATGTAAGTCATCTAGTAGAAAACAAAAAAAATCAAAATTTTATTAAAACGAGTCGTCTCAGGTTAGTTTTGCAATTGAAATATTAAACAATTTTTTTTTCTTTTAGACGACTAACAGGGAAGCCGTCCAGTGGACGACTTACATTTCAGTCGTCCAATATTTTATTCTGAGAT
This sequence comes from Raphanus raphanistrum x Raphanus sativus, assembly GCA_019705995.1. Classification (NCBI taxonomy): domain Eukaryota; kingdom Viridiplantae; phylum Streptophyta; class Magnoliopsida; order Brassicales; family Brassicaceae; genus Raphanus; species Raphanus raphanistrum x Raphanus sativus. Next base: position 1,507,628 of record CM034043.1, on the reverse strand, counting down.
TCTAGTCAAACCTTGGTTATCTTGGATGACTGAAGTGTAAGCCGTCCACTGGGATGACTTCCCTGTTAGTCGTCTAAATTTTTTCTTTTTTGTTTAATATTTCAGTTACAAAACTAACCTGAGACGACTTACATTTAAGTCGTCTATTTTTAATAATATATTGATTTTGTGGTTTCTATTAGACGACTTACATGGAAGTCGTCTGGAAAAAGTCAAACTTTTGACACAATCTGGTCAAATGCAAAACTAACATGTTTTTCCTAAACAACTTACATGGAAGTCGTCGAAGGTCATCTCGAGATTTTTCTTTTACAAAGGACGACTTCCAGGGAAGTCTGCTGCTCAGACGACTTTTATGGAAGTCGTCTTTGTAAAAATTTAATTGCAAAAATGACATATATGGCGACCTCTCTGGACGTCGTCCAGACGACTTCCATAGATGTCGTCTGCGTCAATGTTTAATAAAATTGTATTTTCTCTAAAATTATAAAGACTTTTTAACACTTTCTTGTTAGTTCACGTAAATTAGACAATATTAGGGCTACTGAATGAAATTTATAACTTTATTGATGATATTATGAGGTTATCAACATTCATGTTAATTAAAGTTTCTAGCTAATGAGAGAAGACTTCATACGAAGTCGCTAGAAGACTTCCCGAGAAGTCTTCTACGTTAACTATTGTAATGTGTTTTAACTCATACATGCTGTGTATGGAGAATGGTTGTTGAAAGATGGATTTTGGATAACTTATACACTAGTTTCCGTGGAAGTCTTCTACGCTAGTTTTTAAGTCTTCTACAGTTTTTTTTTGAAAAACTTATATTTTTAAGAGTGTTAAGTAGCTTCAAGATATGTTATTTTCAAAATATGTTTTCTCTATTAGTTTTACTAAATTTGACTAAGTTTTTCAACAAAAACTTGTAAAAAATATGATATGCTTTGACTAGTTACAATTTTTTGTTTCGCTCTCTTAAGTACTTTTGTTATAGACACCAATGATGATAATTGTTATGAGTTGGAAGAAGGGTTAAAATGCTTCTTAAAATGTTGTATCAATATGAGGCTATCAACATTCTTGTTTATTAAGATGAGAAGAAGGCCATTAGAATTTCTATCGCATATGAGAGATCCAAAGATAAGAAAAAGCTATTGAATCCAATTATTTCATTGATTTGTAAATGTGTAAACACATTGTTAGCACATATATTATATCTTGAGAAACTTTATCAATGATTTTACAAAAAAAAAATCACAACTAAACACATGCAAAGCACAAAACATACAACAAACAAAACTATTATAGATCATTCATTTACAAAGACAAGATTGGACTCCGCTTGATATGGAAGAAGACTTCGTCAGACGACTTCAAGGAAGTCCAGACAACTTCGAAAGTCCAGACGATTTCCTGGAAGTCCAGACGACTTCCAAGAAATTCGTCCAGACGACTCCCAGGAAGTCCAGACGACAAACATGTAAGTCGTCCTGAAGTCTTCCAGATCTGAAAAACCAACATATCCAAATCCAGATATGAAAAATCTGCACATCCATAAACATTCAAATGACTTAAAAAACAGAGGAAATGAGTGGAAGATTAGATAGATATACTTTTATAGAACACACAACGTACATATCCAAGTGGAAGATGAGAGCCATCTAATCAAAAACCTGCAAAAAAGATAGATTAGTGAGAGAGACATGAGACAAAACTGAAAATTTATATACTGTTTGGTGTTTTCAAGTCAAAGAGATTAGAGTGGGTTTGGAGAGTTTTAGTTTGGGAAAGAAAGTAAGAACTTTATACAATAAGAAATTACCAAATGAAGAAAAATCAGACATAAAACTTAGCAAAACGCTCAGATCTGTTATGAAAGAGAGAAACATGGGAGAAGACTCCGTCAGACGACTTTCAGGAAGTCCAGACGACTTCCAGGAAGTCCAAGCGACTTTCAGGAAGTCCAGATGACTTCCAGGAAAGTCATCCATACGACTTCCAGGAAGTCCAGACGACTAACATGTAAGTTGTCCAGAAGTTTTCCGGATCTGAAAAAGCTGCATATCCAAATCAAGATCTGAAAAAAACTTGCATATCCAAAAACGTTCAAATGACTTTAAAACAGAGAAAATGAGTGGAAAATTAGACAAATCTACTCTTGTAGAACACACAAAAATACATATCTAAAATTAATAGATCTACCCTTAAATAAGTGGAATATTGATATCTTGCATATTAGCATTGTTTGATCATATAGACTAGAAATTAGCCATGTTTAGGTTGCATTTTGCATACATAAGTCTTTATTAGGTATTGGAACACTACATGGAGTTTTTGGAGATATTTGGGAGCATTGTGATCCAAAAAGGGTGAAAGATGAGCATGGATGGAGGCCTTATAGAAATCTTCTGTTGCTAATATTTTATGGAGACACATAGAATTGAGTTATCATTCTAGTGAAAGTGGTTTCAAGTCATTTGGAGATGTAATGAAGGAGTAATGATCAATTTACTAGAGGTATATCCATCCTGGTCGAGCATCGCAGAGTGACCTTCCAGAGCGACCCACTAAGGTCGCTCCCAACCCAGAGCGACCTCCATGGAGTGAGGCCTCAGGGTTTCTTGCTCTTTTATCATTTGGAGACCCAAAAGATGGACCCGGAGCGACGTGCCAGAGCGACCACCCAAGGTCGCCCCCAACAGCCAGAGCGACTTCCCAGAGTGACCCACCTACGTCACTGCGCGTCATTTACTTGGTCAAAACATATGATTATCCAGGGATCTTTTGGGCATTTGTCTGGACGTTTTACACTTTCTAAGCCTACGTTAAAGTACTTTTTGTAAGCCAATCGGGCAGAGGATCTTTGGATCTATTGAGAAACACACAAAAACCTCTTAAAAATTTCATCTCTTTTGATCATTTCATTGTCATGTTCTTGTGTTCCTGTTGATTTCAATCTATTATCTGTCTATCTCTACATGATTAAGCTTAAATCCAATATGGGTTTGAGAGGAATCATGGAGACTAGTGAGTAATCCACCTTTGATTTCATGGGTTATGGAGATTAAGGGTGATTAGGCTAGTTTAAGGATGTTTAGTGTAGATTTCTCTTATTCCTTGCTTGTAGAGTATTCATAATGCCTCTTTTGAGTTGGCCTTTCAAAGGATGAGTTTTAGTTATTTCCCACCCACAAGGTGTTTGATCAAATGCCTGAGCCAACTCTCCTAAGCTTTTAACATACTTTACCAAAGACATTTGTTATTAAAGGTGTTAAGATAGCTAATAGAGAGAGGTTGGATAGTTTTAGAATGATGAACATTACATTTTTGTTGCAGTCATTTGAGAGTAGGAGATATAATGTGTAATTTTTTTCTTTATGCAGGGAGACAAAAAATTCAATTTGTTTAAATATTTTCCACTCAGACAACTTACTTGTAAGTCATCCAAAAGACTTTAATTTTTTTAGCCGGAAACTAAAATTAGAAGGAAATATTTGGACGGCTTACATTTAAGTCATCTCGTTTAATTATTCAACAAACGACTTAAAAGTAAGTCGTCCATACCCTAAGCATTGCTGGGAAAAGATATCCAAGGCCTAAGATTTCTCCAGCCTCCGAAGGGGCCCTTGATTTCCAGGCATTTCTCCGAAGAAAGGTCCAGGGTCCAGCTCCTGCCAAAAAGGTCCAGGGTCCAGCTCCTGCCAAAAGGGTCCAGGGTCCAGCTCCTGCTAAGAAGGACCAGGGTCCGGCCCCTCGCAGTAAAATGGAAGTTTTCCAGTCTCGGTAAAACTTCTATTTCGACGATTATGGAAGAGTTCACCCTACTTCAACCGACATCTAACTATTATAAAAGGGGAGCCCAAACCCTAGAATAAGGGATCGACTTTCAGAGGCTAGAGATTATAGAGTTAGGCTAGAAAACCAAAGGACTACGCGTCCAACATTGTAAACGCTTAAGATACTCAATAAAACATCTCTTTGCCTCCAGTTCATTGTTTCTCTTTAAGTCTTCTGGTGTTCCGTAGTACCAAAACGACCCTACACAAAAATACCATAACAGTTTGGCGCTAGAAAGAGGGGAGTAATCCAGCTACATGACGATGGCATTGGATGACAATACCAACCGAGCCGAGACGACCCCACGGGAAGAAGAGCTCACCACCCGGCTCGAAGCTCTTCAAAGTCAAATCACCGACCTACATAAGGTTCACGAAACCTTGTCTGGAGGTCACGAACTGCTTCAAGAAGTTCAAACCCTAAATGACCAACTTGGAGAACACGTAAGCAGCTACAACAAAGCGCCGAGAAGCTAGACGCTATGGAGGCAGAGAACCTCGTCCTCCGACGAGAAAACCAAACCCTTGGGCAGTTGGAAGCAAGCGGAAGCGGTTCAGAACTAGAGTCCGACCCATGGCTTCACTCAACACCCCTCGAGACGACGATGGAACACCTCCACAGCCCGATAACCACGAGACTGCTTGAGAAACGATCCATGCGCAAGAAGACGATGATTCCGACACGGAATACGAGGAATACTCACCCGACAATCCCGATATCTCAGATCCAGCTTTAGCTGCGTACCTAGAGAAGGTGGTCTATGAGAGACTCGGCACCATCCAATCTATGGTGGAAAGGCTTCCCGGAGTAGCTCCCCCTATCCGGAGAAGCGACCCTAGGTCCTATTCCGACACACCGTTCGTGGAGGAGATTGCTTCGGTTGAGATGCCTCGCAAGTTCTCCTTCCCAAGCATTAAGATGTACGAAGGTACTGGGGATTCCGACAACCATGTGGCCCAGTACAAGCAGCACATGATAGCCGTCGCTATTCCCAAAGAAGCAAGGGAAGCTACCATGTGCAAAGGATTTGGGTCAACCCTAACCGGTCCTGCCCTCCAGTTGTACATCAATCTCCCAACGGGATCCATCAAATCCTTTGCGGCCCTCAGTGATAAGTTTGTGGAACAATTCGCCAGTAGTCTTCACCTGGAGAAGAGATCGGATTACCTCTACGAGGTCCAACAACACAGGAACGAGCCCTTACGTTCCTATATAGCTCGCTTTAACCAGGAGAAAGTCTCCATCCCCGAGTGCAATGCGGATACAGCCGTCTCAGCCTTCAAGAAGGGCCTGCTTTCAGAAGGAGATCTCTACAAAGAGCTAACGAAATATAGGTGTGGGATCATGGCAGACGTGTTATCCCGCGCCTGGGCTCAAGTGAGATGGGAAGAAGATGTCGCGAGCAAGGCCAAGGCTTCTTTTAAATACGATCAGAAGTCCTCCAGACCCCCAAGGGACGATCGTGACGAGACCATCCACTCTAGACCTTCCAAGGGATCTAGTAACTCGAGCAGGGGCAGGTATTAGAACCACCCTCTACCCCGATCTGAGGGAATGATGGTCTCCACTTGGCCCAGTATTTCTCATCTTGCAGTAACGAAACCGGAGCTCATCGGAGTCCTACGACAGATGGGTCCACATGTTAAATGGCCCCCTAAGATGAAATCCCCCGATGCTAATCGAAGCCTCAAAAGGTGGTGCGAGTTCCACAACGATCATGGCCATACCACTGAAGATTGTATAGCCCTAAGGATAGAAGTCGCTGAACTTCTTAAGAGAGGTTATCTAAGGGAATTCCTCTCAGATAAAGCCAGGAATCTCTTGAACAAGGAAGGTCCCAGACTTCCTAACGAAGCTGTTCCCGCATTACCCCCGCAGCAAGATCGAGTGATCCATGTCATCTCCGAAGGATCAGAAGTAAGTGGAGTCAGCAATGCCGCAGCCAAAAGGAGTACCCTTAATGCCAAGAACGGTCAAGAGATCGAGACTCCAAAGCGCCCACTCTTGGGAACAGACGAGATTAGCTTCACTGCAAAGGAGCAAGAAAGGGTCCTAGCTCCTCACCACAATGCCCTCGTCATTTCGCTGGTCATAGCCAACTGTTTGGTCAAGCGAATATTGGTGGACAACGGAAGCTCCAGCAACATCATCTTTCACTCGGCCTACACTGATCTAGGGCTAGATCCCAAGACTCTGACCAGAAAAGCGACCCCACTCGTGGGATTCAGTGGAGAAGTGAAACAAACCAAAGGAGAGGTCCTTCTCCCAGTCTATGCTGAAGGAATAAACCAAACCACTAAGTTCCTAATCGTCGACTGCCCTTCATCCTACAACGTGATATTAGGAAGGCCTTGGATCCATGACATGGGAGCCGTACCTTCGACCCTCCATCAATTGGTAAAGTTCCCTACACCCTGGGGCGTAAAGGCTATCAAGGGAGACCATGAAAACTCTAGGTCCTGCTATCAGACCACCCTGAAGGGAAAGACCCAGGTCTTATAGCAATTACAGAAGGAACCTCCAGCTCCTCATACCGAAGAACCAGAGGTTGAAGAAATGGACGAGGTCCCCCTGGTGGAAGGAAACTCGGAACGGAATCTTAAGATAGGCTCTAAGGTCCCGAAGGACCTAAGATGAAGATTGATCGACTTCCTGAGGTCCAACTCCGATTGCTTTGCCTGGTCCCATGAGGACATGCCAGGGATCAACCCCGACGTCATCATGCACCAACTTCAAGTGGATCCAAACATCCCCCAGTCAGATAGAAAAGGAGGAAATTTGCTCCCGAAAGGGACGAGATCATCAATGAGGAAGTCAAGAATCTACTCGACGCCGGATTCATAAGAGAGGTACAGTACCCTGACTGGCTTGCTAATGTGGTAGTCATAAGGAAGAAGAATGGGAAGTGGAGAGTTTGTATCGACTTCACGGACCTCAACAAGTCTTGTCCCAAAGACCCTTTCCCTCTGCCTCATATAGATAAGCTAGTTGATGCTACTGCTGGACACCAGCTAATGAGCTTCATGGATGCTTTCTTCGGGTACAACCAAATCTTGATGCACCCAGAGGACCAGGAGAAGACATCTTTTATGACTTCCAGGGGCATTTACTGCTACAAGGTTATGCCTTTCGGGTTAAAGAATGCCGGATCCACCTATCAAAGGCTCGTCAATATGATGTTTGCTGATCAGATAGGTCAAACCATGGAAGTATATATCGACGATATGTTGGTAAAATCTTTGGACTCCGAAGATCATACCTCGCACCTTCAACAGGCGTTCGCCACCCTTAGAAGGTACAATATGAAGCTCAACCCATCCAAATGCTCGTTCGGAGTAAGCTCTGGGAAATTCTTGGGGTATATAGACACTCACAGGGGCATATAAGCAAACCCAGAGCAAATAAGGGCCATCCAAGCGATACCTTCCCCTCGAAACATCAAGGAGGTTCAAAGACTGACGGAAGAATGGCAGCCCTCAGCAGGTTCATCTCCAGGCTCTCCGACAAGTCTCATGCCTTCTTTGAAACTCTGAAGAACCCTAAGGACTTCCAGTAGACAGAAAAGTGCGAGGCTGCACTATCCGACCTTAAGGCCTATCTCACTACTCCACTGTTGGGCCCGAATATGGCCCGGTAGCTGATCATTCAATAATCAAGATGATGATGGGCCGCGATGAGCCCATCACGAGTTCTAAGTCTAAAGAGAGCTAAGTAGAAGCCGAAGGCTGAAAGCTAAGGGTCCTAACCAAGGAGGTCACGACGAAGAGGAAGCTCACGTCATAACAAGAAGAAGCGCAGGACCCGGTCAAGGGGAAGCTGTTGCGGATTCCACCTCAAGTGGAGAGAATCTCGGAGGTCAGTTGGAGATAGCTTAAAGAAGTCCGAGGCTATAAAAGAAGAGGGTCGAAGACTAAGAAGATCCAATTATTATTCACTTTTACGATCATTTACGTAATCTCCAATTCATTTTGTTATCTTTGTAATCATCAAGAGAAACATCTTTTGTAACCATTCCTTTACCACATTATCAATACAAATCCAATTCATTCTACAAGTCATTACGGGATTCAGCCCACGTTATCTTTCCCTAACCTTTTCTAAACACTAAACCTGATCTAAAATCTAGGTGTGAGTTTTACCCCTCACAATTGGCGCCGTCTGTGGGGAAGAAACAATCGAATCCCTTACTCTAACTTGAGGATGAATCCTACCGATCAGACAACAACCCCGTCTGACCTTAACCTCCCGAGTCAGAGCGATGGCTCACCGAACGACGGAGGCTCTAGTCTTGTAATCACAGAGCCTCAACGTGGCGACCACCGATCTGGGCAACAGCTTCCGGTTAATGCTTGAACGAGCCAAACTACAACCGGAGTTACTAACCCGAGGTCATCAGGTGGAAACACCTCCGGGCTCCCGATTACCGAGAATCCTCAGCAGCAAGCCATCCCGAATCAAACGGAGGTTCAGCTCTCTGAGATCCGCCAGATGATGATACAATTGGTAGACAGAGCTCAGGAAAGTGAGCGCACGATGCATCAACTGACTGTACGTCAACAACGATTCGAAGAGATAACTAGATCTCTAAACGCAACAACCCAACCATCGCAACGTCAAGCTCCGGGGGTCATCTTTCATGATCGATTAAACGATCCCTCATTTCCCCGAGCACGTTTAAACTTTTCCCCTGATAGCACTGCCTCGGAAGGACGCGGATCTGCTTTCCAGACACCTCATACTGGAACAGCTCCCGTGTTCAATCCACCTAACGCCAGTGCTATGGGAAGTAACATAGCGACAACCAGTTCCACACCCGGTCAGGTCACTGACATGAGTACTCGTTTACCTCCTCCGCCGCCTGATCCTAGGTCCGGAGCAGGAATATCCTTCCCATCTGGGGGCAGAACGTCAGCTTCGGTTTATCAAACTAGAAGCTCGATCCCGAATGGAGACGGTTATCAAAGGATAGATTCCGATAACCCAAGAAATGCTGAGCGACTTAACCCACCAACCGCATGGGAGGATGAGCCAACTCGATTCCGTCAGGAACCTGCCCGTCGGGTACCTGAGAACGATCCAAACGTCCTTCCGTTTGAAGGACCTGAAGCTATCCGTAGATATATGGAGCGAACTCACGCGGCTCTCCAGAAATTGGGAGCTCAAGTCCATAAAGCTACGAGTTCAGCTCCCGAAATCGATAGCTTACTCGAGGAAACCCGTGGAACTCCATTCACGGACAGAATTGCCAGTTCTCACATAAGAGATACCCGAAAAATCAGAATTCCTGAGTATGATGGGACCTCCGACCCGAAAGCCTATTTGAGAGCTTTCCAATTGGCAATTGTTAAAGCCCATTTCACACAGGAAGAATGTGAAGCAGGTTACTGTAGGACATTCGCCGAAAATTTGGTCGGAACAGCCCTCGAGTGGTTCTCAGGTCTCGAGCCAGCCTCGATAGACAATTTCGATCAATTAACCAACGCCTTTATGAAGCAATACTCAACCCATATCCGGAAGCAAGCCTCTGAGGCCGACCTTTGGAAGGTCAGTCAAGGAATGGGAGACCCATTACGAGTCTACATTGAGAAATTCAGGGCAATAAGGACTAAGCTCTCGAATCCTAACGACCTAATCGCCATCGAGGCCCTTAGGAGAGGTCTGATCCATAGATCGAAATTCTGGTCAGAGCTAACACTCAATGCTCCTCCAACTATCGATGACGCTCTTCACAGAGCCACCAAATACATTACTTTGGAGGAGGAGACAGCTGCACTGGATAAACTCCATAAGAAACCTCAGAATCATTCGAAAGGCGACTCCTCTGAGACTAAGGGACCTCATAAGAAGGGTAACCCTCGAAATAATCAGACTCAGGGAGAACATTCCTACGCAATCGAGGAAGACAAGGAAGAGAAACCTGTTGCAGCAGCAAACAAAACTCCCTGGTCAAAAGGCTTCGATAAAGGCAAACGTTGCTCTTATCACGATCGCGAAGGACACTCAACCGAAGAGTGTTGGGACCTCCAACGCCAGCTGGCAGCTAAATTTGCAGCTGGAGAAATAAAGGGCGTGGACCTTAAAAAGCCACCACCTTATCAGAAAAGAGGTTCCAGGGACACTTCCCCGAAACGCGAGAGGTCACCTGAGAAGGAGACCGATTCGCCACCTCCAGCTCCCAAGAAAAGAGTCGACATGATTCTTGGGAAATTCCCCCAAGGAAAAAGTTTACAAGTCGAAGCTCTCTTGAGCAAACCGTCCCCTCAATCGAGCCCCGACTCGAGGGTGGACTGTATCCTTGGAGGATCAGACATATGTCAAGACTCCGTCAATTCCATTAAGAATCACGTGCGGAAGGCTGTGTCTAACACTGGACCTAAGCCTCCTAACCCTGAATCCAATACTAAGATTTCTTTCTGGGAAAGCGAGACCTCAAACCTTGACAGACCTCACGATGATGCGTTGATCGTTACCCTGAACATCGCAGGATACGAGGTTCCCAAGCTCATGATAGACACAGGAAGCTCTGTCGACCTCATTTTCTATAACACCCTAAAAGGGATGGAAATAGACGACTACGAAATTATTGGCCAAAAAGCTAACCTCGTAGGCTTCTCCGGAGAAACAGCTACCTCATTGGGAACTATCAAGCTCCCAGTCATAGCTGGCGGAATAATGAAAATGACCAACTTAGTAGTCATCGATAGACCCTCCCCGTTCCACGCGATTTTGGGAAGACCCTGGATTCACAAAATGAAGGCAGTAGCCTCAACGTACCATCAGTGCGTAAAATTCCCAACACCCGAAGGGATAGCTACCGTACATGGCAGCCAGAAGATATCCAGGATCTGCTATTTGGGAGGATTCAAAATCCTCAAAAAGTCCCCCCAATAGCAATTACAGATCCAGGAGGGTCGCGAAATGCAACAAAATATTCGTGGTCCCCCTAGGAACCTAACCGAAAAAGTTTGCATCGACGACTCAGATCCTGAAAGACAGGTGAGCATCGGGTCCGAGCTACCTCCTGAGACAAAAAAGGAGCTCATTGATTTCCTGAAAAGCAATGTCTAAACCTTTGCATGGTCCACCAGCGACATGAAAGGAATAGATCCGAACGTCACCACCCATAAGCTAAAAGTTGACCCTACTTTCAAACCAATCAAACAGAAGCGTCGTAAGCTAGGCCTCGAAAAGGCTCAAGCTGTTAACGACGAAGTCGACCGACTTACGAAAGCTGGGTCCATTCGAGAGGTACATTACCCCGACTGGTTGGCTAACCCAGTAGTGGTAAAGAAGAAAAACGGGAAGTGGAGAATCTGTGTAGACTTCACAGACCTAAACAAAGCTTGTCCTAAAGACAGCTTCCCGTTACCTCACATCGACCGCCTGGTTGAAGCAACAGCTGGCCATCGACTCCTATCCTTCATGGATGCCTTCTCAGGATACAATCAAATCATGATGGATCCTGAGGACCAGGAGAAAACTGCATTCATAACCGAACGAGGAACCTATTGTTATAAGGTTATGCCATTCGGATTAAAGAACGCAGGAGCTACCTATCAGAGACTAGTAAATAAGATGTTTGCTGGACAACTTGGAAAAACCATGGAGGTCTATATCGACGACATGCTAGTCAAATCCTCAGCTGGAGAAGATCATATCTCCCACTTAAGGGAATGCTTCGATATCCTGAATAAGTACGATATGAAGCTCAATCCCACTAAATGTACTTTCAGGGTACCCTCAGGCGAGTTCCTAGGCTATCTCGTAACCGAAAGGGGCATTGAAGCCAACCCGCAGCAGATAGCAACCTTCCTAGAAATGCCGTCACCTAAGACGACCAGAGAGGTACAGAGATTGACTGGACGAATCGCGGCATTGAATCGATTCATATCCAAGTCCACCGATAAATGCCTCCCATTTTACAAGCTTCTAAGAAATAATAAGAAGTTCTTATGGGACGAGAAATGTGAGGAAGCCTTCAAGCAATTGAAAGCTTACCTCTCCGAACCTCCGATCCTATCTAAACCAGTAATAGGAGAGCCATTGTACCTATATCTCGCTGTATCAACTGCTGCAGTCAGCGGCGTTCTAGTACGAGAGGAACAAAACGAACAAAGACCAGTCTATTACACCAGTAAAAGTTTGATAGATGCCGAAACCAGGTACCCTGCAATGGAAAAACTAGCTCTAGCAGTCGTAACAGCTGCCAGAAAATTGCGACCTTACTTCCAATCGCACTCGATCGTCGTAATGACCTCACAACCATTACGAATGATCTTACACAGCCCCAGCCAGTCAGGGCGATTGGCTAAATGGGCCATAGAGCTCAGCGAATATGATATTGAGTATAGACCTCGAGCAGCAGCGAAAGCTCAGGTCCTTGCCGACTTTATCATTGAGCTAACATCCGAGCAGTTAGACTCCGAAATGGAATCTCCGAAGTGGAGCCTATACGTCGACGGAGCCTCATCAAAACAGGGCTTCGGTATCGGTCTAAGGCTAACTTCTTCAGCAGGAGAAACCATCGAACAGTCATATAGGCTCGGATTCAGCGCCTCAAACAACGAAGCTGAATATGAAGCACTAATCGCAGGGTTGAAGCTCGCCCTAAGCCTCGGAATCCGAGAGCTAAACGCTTATAGTGATTCACAGCTAGTAGCTAGCCAGTTTCACGGAGAATATGAAACGAGGGACGAAAGAATGGGGGCATATCTCGAAGTCGTCCAGAACCTCACTAGGCAGTTCGACAAATTCGAGCTAACGAGAATCCCACGAGGTGAAAACTCCTCAGCAGATGCGTTGGCTGCTTTAGCTTCCACGTCAGACCCCCTCGTAAAACGAATCATACCCGTAGAAGGAATCGAGAAACCAAGCATCGACATAGCTACTAAAGCTGAGAAAGAGAGCAAACTAACAGCGCAACCCGAAGGTACCTGCCCTGAAACGGTAGCTACCCAGGTTTTCACAACATTTTGGTTTCCAAAAACCAGAATATGCAGCGCAAAAAAGCATACCTCCGGGAACACAATCCAAATCACGGAAGATATTCCTCGAAATTCAGACTCCTTAGAGCCTGATCTCGAAAATACCCCCGGGGGCACCAACTCAGACCCAGTCATCTGCAGAGTTAAAACCAGAAGCCGTACAGCTCTCCAAAATTCATCTGGAGGTATTCCTCGGAATTCAGACTCCCTGGAGCCCAATCCTACCAATACCTCCGGGGGCACCACGACATCAGGTCTCGACGAACAGGAACCTCCCTCGTCTCTTCATAACAAAGTTGTAGGAAGAGAGGATTGGAGAATTCCAATCACGCAATACATCCTGGAGGGAAAGACTCCACCCGATAAATGGGAGGCTCGAAAGCTCAAAGCATTAAGCGCGAGATATTGCGTAACTGAATCTGTCCTCCTCAAACGAAGCATTTCCGGACCTTACCTAAAATGCGTCCATGGCCTCGTTGCTATGAGACTCATGAAAGAAATGCACGACGGTTCCTACGGAAACCACTCTGGAGGAAGAGCTTTAGCCATCAGAATCAAAAGACAAGGATATTTCTGGCCTACCATTATTGCAGATTGTGAGGCCTATTCCTCTTCATGCGACAAATGCCAGAGGCATGCACCGATTATACACCAACCTGCGGAAAAGCTGTCTAACATATCTGCCCCTTATCCATTTATGAGATGGTCCATGGATATCGTGGGACCACTAGTACCATCAGGAAGTGGAAAGAAGAAGCTACGTTTCCTCTTAGTCTTAACGGACTACTTCACAAAATGGATAGAGGCTGAAGCTTTCCAGCAGGTAACCAGGGTCGAGGTCGAGCAATTTGTATGGAAAGATATCGTGTGTAGACACGGCGTCCCATACAAAATCGTAACTGACAATGGAGGACAATTCATATCCCACGATTTCAAAATATTTTGTGACAAGTGGAATATTCGCCTGACCTTCTTGTTGGGCCCAAATATGACCCCCTAGCTAGTGATAGACAATAAGAAATGATAACAGGCCGTGAAAGGCCCATCATGAATTCAATCTTCAAAAACAGCTAAGTCAGATCCGGAGGCTGTGAGCTGGAGATGTTCATCAGAGAGGTCAAGGAAAAGAGGCAGCTCGTTGACAAGTAAATAGGCGCAGGACCCGGTCAAAGGGAAGCTGTTACAAATCCCTCAAATCACGGAGAGGATCTCGGGAACCTGTTGGTAGCAACCGACGGGACCTGAGGCTATTTAAAGAGAAAGCAAGTCAAGAAAGAAGATATATTCGATCCATATTTCACTCGATACTCTGAAAACATTCTCATTCACATCACGTTCTTATTATCTTTGTAATCATAAAGGATCACTCTTTGTAATCACTCTTTATCAAAATCATCAATACAAATCAAAGTTCATTCAACAAGTTATTACGGGATTCAGCCCGCGTTATCTTTCCCTAACCTATCCTAAACCTTAAACCTGATCTAAAGTCCAGGTGGTGAGTTTTACCCCTCACAATTGGCGCCGTCTGTGGGGAAGAAACAATCGAATCCCTTACTCTAACTTGAGGATGAATCCTACCGATCAGTCAACAACCCCGTCTGACCTTAACCTCCCGATTCAGAGCGATGGCTCACCGAACGACGGAGGCTCTAGTTTTGTAATCACAGAGCCTCAACGTGGCGACCACCGATCTGGGCAACAGCTTCCGGTTGATGCTCAAACGAGCCAAACTACAACCGGAGTTACAAACCCGAGGTCATCAGGTGGAAACACCTCCGGGCTCCCGATTACCGAGAATCCTCAGCAGCAAGCCATTCCGAATCAAACGGAGGCTCAGCTCTCTGAGATTCGCCAGATGATGATACAATTGGTAGGCAGAGCTCAGGAAAGTGAGCGCACGATGCATCAACTGACTGTACGTCAACAACGATTCGAAGAGATAACTAGATCTCTAAACGCAACAACCCAACCATCGCAACGTCAAGCTCCGGGGGTCATCTTTCGTGATCGATTAAACGATCCCTCATTTCCCCGAGCACGTTTAAACTTTTCCCCTGATAGCACTGCCCCGGAAGGACGCGGATCTGCTTTCCAGACACCTCATACTGGAACAGCTCCCGTGTTCAATCCACCTAACGCCAGTGCTATGGGAAGTAACATAGCGACAACCAGTTCCACACCCGGTCAGGTCACTGACAGGAGTACTCGTTTACCTCCTCCGCCACCTGATCCTAGGTCCGGAGCAGGAATATCCTTCCCATCTGGGGGCAGAACGTCAGCTTCGGTTTATCAAACTAGAAGCTCGATCCCGAATGGAGACAGTTATCAAAGGATAGATTCCGATAACCCAAGAAATGCCGAGCGACTTAGCCCACCAACCGCATGGGAGGATGAGCCAACTCGATTCCGTCAGGAACCTGCCCGTCGGGTACCTACGAACGACCCAAACGTCCTTCCGTTTGAAGGACCTGAAGATATCCGTAGATATATGGAGCGAACTCACGCGGCTCTCCAGAAATTGGGAGCTCAAGTTCATAAAGCTACGAGCTCAGCTCCCGAAATCGATAGCTTACTCGAAGAAACCCGTGGAACTCCATTCACGGACAGAATTGCCAGTTCTCACATAAGAGATACCCGAAAAATCAGAATTCCTGAGTATGATGGGACCTCCGACCCGAAAGCCTATTTGAGAGCTTTCCGATTGGCAATTGTTAAAGCCCATTTTACACAGGAAGAATGTGAAGCAGGATACTGTAGGACATTCGCCGAAAATTTGGTCGGAACAGCCCTCGAGTGGTTCTCCGGTCTCGAGCCAGCCTCGATAGACAATTTCGATCAATTAACCAACGCCTTTATGAAGCAATACTCAACCCATATCCGGAAGCAAGCCTCAGAGGCCGACCTTTGGAAGGTCAGTCAAGGAATGGGAGACCCATTACGAGTCTACATTGAGAAATTCAGGGCAATAAGGACTAAGCTCTCGAATCCTAACGACCTAATCGCCATCGAGGCCCTTAGGAGAGGTCTGATCCATAGATCGAAATTCTGGTCAGAGCTAACACTCAATGCTCCTCCAACTATTGATGACGCTCTTCATAGAGCCACCAAATATATTACTTTGGAGGAGGAGACAGCTGCACTGGATAAACTCCATAAGAAACCTCAGAATCATTCGAAAGGTGACTCCTCTGAGACTAAGGGACCTCATAAAAAGGGTAACCCTCGAAATAATCAAACTCAGGGAGAACATTCCTACGCAATCGAGGAAGACAAGGAAGAAAAACCTGTTGCAGCAGCAAACAAAACTCCCTGGTCAAAAGGCTTCGATAAAGGCAAACGGTGCTCTTATCACGATCGCGAAGGACACTCAACCGAAGAGTGTTGGGACCTCCAACGCCAGTTGGCAGCTAAATTTGCAGCTGGAGAAATAAAGGGCGTGGACCTTAAAAAGCCACCACCTTATCAGAAAAGAGGTTCCAGAGACACCTCCCCGAAACGCGAGAGGTCACCTGAGAAGGAGACCGATTCGCCACCTCCAGCTCCCAAGAAAAGAGTCGACATGATTCTTGGGAAATTCCCCAAGGAAAAAGTTTACAAGTCGAAGCTCTCTTGAGCAAACCATCCCCTCAATCGAGCCCCGACTCGAGGGTGGACTGTATCCTTGGAGGATCAGATATATGTCAAGACTCCGTCAATTCCATTAAGAATCACGTACGGAAGGCTGTGTCTAACACTGGACCTAAGCCTCCTAACCCTGAGTCAAATACTAAGATTTCTTTCTGGGAAAGCGAAACCTCAAACCTTGACAGACCTCACGATGATGCGTTGATCGTCACCCTGAACATCGCAGGATACGAGGTCCCTAAACTCATGATAGACATAGGAAGCTCTGTCGACTTTATTTTCTATAACACCCTAAAAGGGATGGAAATAGACGACTACAAAATTATTGGCCAAAAAGCTAACCTCGTAGGCTTCTCCGGAGAAACAGCTACCTCATTGGGGACTATCAAGCTCCCAGTCATAGCTGGCGGAATAATGAAAATGACCAACTTAGTAGTCATCGACAGACCTTCCCCGTTCCACGCGATCCTGGGAAGACCCTGGATTCACAAAATGAAGGCAGTAGCCTCAACGTATCATCAATGCGTAAAATTCCTAACACCCGAAGGGATAGCTACCATACATGGTAGCCAGAAAATATCCAGGATCTGCTATTTGGGAGGATTCGAAATCCTCAAGAAGTCCCCCCAATAGCAATTACAGATCCAGGAGGGTCGCAAAATGCAACAAAATATTCGAGGTCCCCCCAGGAACCTCACCGAAAAAGTTTGCATCGACGACTCAGATCCTGAAAGACAGGTGAGCATCGGATCCGAGCTACCTCCTGAGACAAAAAAGGAGCTCATTGACTTCTTGAAAAGCAATGTCAAAACCTTTGCATGGTCCACCAGTGACATGAAAGGAATAGATCCGAACGTCACCACCCATAAGCTAAAAGTTGACCCTACTTTCAAACCAATCAAACAGAAGCGTCGTAAGCTAGGCCTCGAAAAGGCTCAAGCTGTTAACGACGAAGTTGACCGACTTACGAAAGCTGGGTCCATTCGGGAGGTACATTACCCCGACTGGTTGGCTAACCCAGTAGTGGTAAAGAAGAAAAACGGGAAGTGGAGAATTTGTGTAGACTTCACAGACCTAAACAAAGCTTGTCCTAAAGACAGCTTCCCGTTACCTCACATCGACCGCCTGGTTGAAGCAACAGCTGGCCATCGACTCCTATCCTTCATGGATGCCTTTTCAGGATACAATCAAATCATGATGGATCCCGAGGACCAGGAGAAAACTGCATTCATAACCGAACGAGGAACCTATTGTTATAAGGTTATGCCATTCGGATTAAAGAACGCAGGAGCTACCTATCAGAGGTTAGTAAATAAGATGTTTGCTGGACAACTTGGAAAAACCATGGAGGTCTATATCGACGACATGCTAGTCAAATCCTCAGCTGGAGAAGATCATATCTCCCACTTAAGGGAATGCTTCGATATCCTGAATAAGTACGATATGAAGCTCAATCCCACTAAATGTACTTTCGGGGTACCCTCAGGCGAGTTCCTAGGCTATCTCGTGACCGAAAGAGGCATTGAAGCCAACCCACAGCAGATAGCAACCTTCCTAGAAATGCCGTCACCTAAGACGACCAGAGAGGTACAGAGATTGACTGGACGAATCGCGGCATTGAATCGATTCATATCCAAGTCCACCGATAAATGCCTCCCATTTTACAAGCTTCTAAGAAATAATAAGAAGTTCTTATGGGACGAGAAATGTGAGGAAGCCTTCAAGCAATTAAAAGCTTACCTCTCCGAACCTCCGATCCTATCTAAACCAGTAATAGGAGAGCCATTGTACCTATATCTCGCTGTGTCAACCGCTGCAGTCAGCGGCGTTCTAGTACGAGAGGAACAAAACGAACAAAGACCAGTCTATTACACCAGTAAAAGTTTGATAGACGCCGAAACCAGGTACCCTGCAATGGAAAAGCTAGCTCTAGCAGTCGTAACAGCTGCCAGAAAACTGCGACCTTACTTCCAATCGCACTCGATCGTCGTAATGACCTCACAACCATTGCGAATGATCTTACACAGCCCCAGCCAGTCAGGGCGATTGGCTAAATGGGCCATAGAGCTCAGCGAATATGATATCGAGTATAGACATCGAGCAGCAGCGAAAGCTCAGGTCCTTGCCGACTTTATCATTGAGCTAACATCCGAGCAGTTAGACTCCGAAATGGAATCTCCGAAGTGGAGCCTATACGTCGACGGAGCCTCATCAAAACAGGGCTCCGGTATCGGTCTAAGGCTAACTTCTTCAGCAGGAGAAACCATCGAGCAGTCATATAGGCTCGGATTCAGCGCCTCAAACAACGAAGCTGAATATGAAGCACTAATCGCAGGGTTGAAGCTCGCCCTAAGCCTCGGAATCCGAGAGCTAAACGCTTATAGTGATTCACAGCTAGTAGCTAGCCAGTTTCACGGAGAATATGAAACGAGGGACGAAAGAATGGGGGCATATCTCGAAGTCGTCCAGAACCTCACTAAGCAGTTCAACAGATTTGAACTAACGAGGATCCCACGAGGAGAGAGCTGCTCAGCAGACGCGCTGGCTGCTTTAGCGTCAACATAAGATCCCCTCGTAAAACGGATCATACCCTTAAAGGGAATCGAAAAACCAAGTATCGACATAGCTACCAAAGCTAAGATCGATAGCAAGCCGAAAGAGCAAACGGAAGGTAGCTACCCCAAGACGGTAGCAACCCAAGTTCTTACAACGTACTGGTTCCCAAAAACCAGAATTCGTAGCTTTAAAAAGCATACCTCCGGGGGCAAGATCCAGACCTCGGATTCACCTGTCCATGCAGCCAGGACCAGGAGTCGTTCTGCTTTTGAAATCGCATCCGAAGAAACGACCCAGACTCCGGAGAACAACACCAGAACTGGAGATATTCCTCAGAATTCAGACTCCTTCGAGCCTAATCCGACCAATATCTCCGGGGGCAATAACACATCAGGTCACGACACTCAGGGACCTGAACAAGACACATCAGGTCACGACACTCAGGGACCTGAACAAGACCCGCCCTCATCTCTTCATGACAAAATCATTAAGAGAGAGGATTGGAGAATACCGATCATGCAATACATCTTGTAGGGTAAGATCCCCCCCCCCCAATAAGTGGGAGGCCCGAAAACTCAAAGCATTAAGCGCAAGATACTGCATAATCGAGTCAGCCCTCCATAAACGAAGCATTTCCGGACCTTACCTAAAATGCGTCCATGGCCTCGATGCTATCAATCTTATGAAAGAAATGCACGCATGCTCCTGAGGAAACCACTCTGGGGGCAGAGCTCTAGCTATCCGAATCAAAAGACAGGGTTATTTCTGGCCCACCATTATAGCTGACTGCGAGGTTTACTCCTCTTCATGTGATAAATGCCAAAGGCATGCACCGATTATACATCAGCCTGCGGAAAAATTATCCTCAATACCCGCTCAGTACCCGTTCATGAGGTGGTCCATGGACATCGTAGAACCACTCATAACGTCAGGAAGAGGAAGGCAGAAGCTACGCTTCCTCTTGGTCTTGACATACTACTCCACGAAGTGAATAGAAGCTGAAGCTTTCCAACAGATAACTAGATTCGAAGTCGAAGGATTTGTGTGGAAAGACATTGTCTGCCGCCACGGCGTCCCGTATGAGATCGTAACCGACAATGGAGGACAGTTTATTTCTCGCGACTTCAAAGCATTTTGCGACAAGTGGAATATCCGCCCTACCTTCTCAACACCTCGACGACCTCAAGACAACGGTCAGGCGGAGGCTGCTAATAAGTCAATATTAGCAAACCTCAGGAAACGCTTCGGAACCAACAAGAAAACCTGGTTTGAAAAGATACCTGAAGTACTTTGGGTATGACGAACCACCCCTAGAAAGGCTTCAGAGGAAACCCCTTTCTCTTTAGCCTACGAAACGGAAGCTGTCGTTCCGGCGGAAACCTCCACTGAGAGCCTCCGTCGAGAGCTCTGTACGTCTGATCCCGCAGCTAACAATCAGCTCCTAACGGACAGCCTCGACCTAATCGAGGAAAGACGGGACCGAGCCCTGATTTGCATTCAAAACTATCAGCAAGCAATGACACGACAGTACAACTCCAAAGTCAGGCTCCGACAGTTCGCTGTAGGTGACCTAGTACTTAGGAAAGTTTTTGAAGGAACCAAGAAACCAGATGCTGGGAAACTAGGGACCAATTGGGAAGGTCTTTACCGGATTATCCACGTGGTACGACCTGGCGTCTATAAGCTCCTGAAGGTACGAACCGGAGTACCCGAAATCAGATCGTGGAATGCCACAAATCAGAAGAAATACTATCATTAGGTACTTAAATTCCTCGAATTACGTTAGGCTTGACCCCTTGACTGGGTACGTAGGCAATTGTGTTATGAGTGCAACTCCAATCTCATTTCAACACTATTTACACCATGGCGAAAGGGGGCATATGTTTGAGAACATATAGCCCAAACATCGATTGTATGATTATTGTGATACCATGTATCCTATTATCAATAAAGCAATTATCTTCGATACCTTGAATTTTTAACAAATTCAGGTCTCAATGAACATGAACCTAAGGTCTTAAAACCCTTCGAACAAATTCAGGTCTCAATGAACCTGAACCTAAGGTCTTAAAACCCTTCAAACAAATTCAGGTCTCCGTGAACCTGAACCTAAGGTCTTAAAACCCTTCGAATAAATTCAGGTCTTCGTGAACCGGAACCTAAGGTCTTAAAACCCTTCGAACAAATTCAGGTCTCCGTCAACCTGAACCTAAGGTCTTAAAATCCTTAGTAATCTCGAAGGTCTTAAAATCCTTCCAACAAACTCAGGTCTCCACGAACCTGGACCTAAGGTCTTAAAATCCTTAGTAACCTCGAAGGTCTTAAAATCCTTCCAACAAACTCAGGTCTCCACGAACCTGGACCTAAGGTCTTAAAATCCTTAGTAACCTCGAAGGTCTTAAAATCCTTCAAGCAATATCAGGTCTCAACGAACCTGGACCTAAGGTCTTAAAATCCTTATCAAATCTCCAAGGTCTTAAAATCCTTATCAAATCTCCAAGGTCTTAAAATCCTTATCAAATCTCCAAGGTCTTAAAATCCTCATCAAATTTCAAAGGTCTTAAAATCCTTATCAAATCTCAATAGGTCTTAAAATCCTAAGCAAGTCTCAATGGGTCTTAAAATCCCACAAACGAATTCAGGTTCCCAAGAACCTCCACCTAAGGTGTCCGAGTTGAACTCAGGTTCCTAAAAACCCGGAGCTAATCTCAATGTTTCAGGAACCCCTTCTAAGGATCCTCGTAATCGAATATACTCGAAATCTTCGAGACCTGATAAGTCATTGGACATTGTATATAATAATCACGATACATGTCCTAACCAAAACTTCCACTTGACAAAAGTCAATCTCATCCAAGAGACGATCAAACCAAGTCAAATGACTTAATACGAAAAACAAAACCGAAATTTGAATAAAAGGGTTTAAAAGCCTCCCCAGGCTAACGAGGGTTCAGAAGACCCTAAGGTTCAAAAGCCTCCTCAGGCTATAAGTCTGAAACGTAAACTAAGCCCATTGGGCAAAAGTCATGAAAAGCAACATTACAATTCAAAAAGAGCCGCAGCTCTTAGACATCATTATCACGGGAGCTCATCCCGACATCCTTGTCTCCCTCGACTGGATCATTTTCTTTGGCTGGATCTCCCTCATCTGCCTCCTTGTCATCGCCCATCTGGGACATCTCGACTGGAGCTGAATCAGGCCCCACCAAACCTAAGTTAGAACCATACTCTCTGTAAAAGGATAGATTAAACATGTTAATCTCGAAAGTACCTGAACTCTCTGAGAATTGAGGAATGGGAAGCTCGCTGGCCGAGAAGTCGGATACTTGCGCCTTTTCATACGCAATCGTAGCCATCAGATTCAGCAAAGGAAATCTTCAATAAAGATAATTGTTGCTCGAGATCTCAACGAAAAGATTGATGCTCGGCGGCTAGGTCTAGCTTCCGAGATAAGAAATCTTATCTCGAAAGCTGGGGGCAACTGTTGGGCCCAAATATGACCCCCTAGCTAGTGATAGACAATAAGAAATGATAACAGGCCGTGAAAGGCCCATCATGAATTCAATCTTCAAAAACAGCTAAGTCAGATCCGGAGGCTGTGAGCTGGAGATGTTCATCAGAGAGGTCAAGGAAAAGAGGCAGCTCGTTGACAAGTAAATAGGCGCAGGACCCGGTCAAAGGGAAGCTGTTACAAATCCCTCAAATCACGGAGAGGATCTCGGGAACCTGTTGGTAGCAACCGACGGGACCTGAGGCTATTTAAAGAGAAAGCAAGTCAAGAAAGAAGATATATTCGATCCATATTTCACTCGATACTCTGAAAACATTCTCATTCACATCACGTTCTTATTATCTTTGTAATCATAAAGGATCACTCTTTGTAATCACTCTTTATCAAAATCATCAATACAAATCAAAGTTCATTCAACAAGTTATTACGGGATTCAGCCCGCGTTATCTTTCCCTAACCTATCCTAAACCTTAAACCTGATCTAAAGTCCAGGTGGTGAGTTTTACCCCTCACACTTCTCATCACCTCGCCGACCTCAAGGTAACGGACAGGCGGAGGCTGCTAATAAATCAGTATTAGCAAACCTCAAGAAACGCCTCGGAACCCAGAAGGAACTCTGGTCAGAGAAGTTACTTGAAGTACTCTGGGCATGTCGGACCACCCCACGAAAAGCTACAAAAGAAACTCCTTTCTCCTTAGCATATGGGATGGAAGCTGTCGTTCCAGCTGAAACCATTGCTGGTAGCCTCCGCCGGGAACTCTGTACATCCAATCCCGCAGCTAATGATCAGCTCCTAACTGACAGCCTCGATCTAATCGAGGAAAGACGGGACCGAGCTTTGATTCGCATTCAGAACTATCAGCAAGCAATGGCACGACAGTACAATTCCAAAGTCAGGCTCCGGCAGTTCGCTGTTGGTGACCTAGTACTTAGGAAAGTTTTCGAAGGAACCAAAGAACCAAATGCTGGGAAATTAGGAACCAACTGGGAAGGTCCCTACCAGATCATCCACGTGGTACGACCTGGCGTTTACAAACTCCGAAAGGTGCGAACTGGGGTACCTGAAATCAGATCGTGGAATGCCACGAATCTTAAGAGATATTATCATTAGGTACCTAAAACTCCTGAACTACGTTAGGCTTGATCCCTTGACTGGGTACGTAGGCAACTCCGTCATGAGTACAGCCCCAACCTCATTTCAACACTTCGTTCACCACAATCAAAGGGGGCATATGTCTGATTAAAAACACATAGCCCGCGCAGCAAACGTATGGTACAAGCAAATTGTATGATTACTATGATACCATGTATCTAATTATCAATAAAGAAATTATTCTCGATGTCTCAATGCTTTAACAAAACAGGTCTCTACAAACCTGAACCTAAGGTCTTAAAATCCTTAACAATCCCCAAAGGTCTTAAAATCCTTCAAACAATATCAGGTCTCGACGAACCTGAACCTAAGGTCTTAAAATCCTTCAAGCAATATCAGGTCTCGACGAACCCGAACCTAAGGTCTTAAAATCCTTACCAAATCTCTAAGGTCTTAAAATCCTTACTAAATCTCCAAGGTCTTAAAATCCTTGTCAATTCTCAAAGGTCTTAAAATCCTAAGCAAGTCTCAACGGGTCTTAAAATCCCACAAACAAGTTCAGGTTCCCAAGAACCCCCACCTAAGGTGTCCAGATTAAACTTAGGTCCCTAAAAATCCTAAGCTAGTCCCGATACTCCAAGAATTCCTCTTAAGGAACTAAAAACGACCAAAGTCTTCCAGACTTATCATAAGATTCGATTATGATCAAGTTGTCATATTTCACGACTAAAGCCAAAAACTCAAAATGAAATGAAAACCGAGTTCGAAATTAAACAAGGGTTTAAAAGCCTCCCCAGGCTAACAAAGATTCAAGTGCAAACAGATAAAGGTTTAAAAGCCTCCTCAGGCTATAAGTCTTGAAAGCAAAAGATAAAGAAGCCCATTGGGCATAAGTTTTAAAACATAAAGAGCATCAGCTCTTAACCTTCCTTGGATCCAGGATCAGCTTCATCATCCTTATCCTCCTCGATAGGATCACCCTCCTTAACAGGAACCTCTTCTTCAACATCCTGGTCGTCACCTCCCGGGGTCGTCTCAACGGGAACTAAATCAGGAGAGACCGAACCCAAGTTAGAACCATATTCTCCAGAAAACGTCGGATTAAACATATTGATCTCGAAAGTACCTGAGCTCTCGGAGAATTGAGGAATGGGGAGCTTGCTAACTGAGAAATCAGAAACTTGAGCCTTCTCGTATGCAGCACCAGCATCCGGGATCAAAACCATCAAACGATGATACTCCTCCTCAGCATTCTCAATCTCTTTAGACAATAAATCCTTCAGAAGTTCGGTGTTTGCCTGAAGCTCCTGAGCATAGATCAGAGCGTCAGTCTCTTCCTTTTTCTTGACAAACTTCTCCTTCACAGAGGTCAGGATCTTGTTGTAGGCTTCAGCCACCTCCTTCTTACCTTTCCTGACAGCTAGTTTAACTTCAGCCTCTTTGTTCTGTTGACTAACCTGAGACGAGGCGATCAACTCTTGGACCTGGTGCTCAGCTATCCTGCGAGCAGCATCTAACTCATTGATCTTCCTACTCTTCACCCGAATATCGATGGCCTGACTTTCGATCTTCCCTTGTTGAGTATCAGCCTTCAAACCGAGCCTCCCGACCTCAGCTTCAAGCTCAGAAACTCGAGCACGAGCCAGGTCGAGCTCCGTCTTGGTAGTCTTGAACAACTCAGTAGCCTGAGCTAAGTCTCCAGCGCTAGGAGCACCATGCACGGTCTCTTCAAACCTCAGCTGAGCCCTGTTGATGGCTCCAGCTAGCTAAAACAAAAAAAAATATATATATATATACGTTTTAAACAAAAAAATTCTTTTGGATTGATAGCGAACCAGGGAGTAACAGGACTACGTACCTGGCCCACGTGGTGAGCTATCTCAACGTACTCTTCCTTGTTGGTCATACCATTGATCGAAGGCATGGAGCATCCTACCATCTTCATATGCCTCATGATGGTTGCCAAACCCCAAGGATCATCCAATATCGATCCCGGCTTAGAATGGGAGAAGTTCCAACCCACGGTCCCTCCCCGCGAAGACGAGGAGGAGGATCTGGCGGGTCTATCTCCCAAATCGGTCCGAGACCTCTTGTTTCTCGGAGGTTCGACCTCGAGAGGGTCTCTAGCAGCTTGAGGGTTAGCTTCAACTGTCGGAACCTCAGGACGGGGAACAACATCTTGAACTCTGGGCTCAACTGGGTTAACATCCTTAGCAGGGACAGAGGTCCCGTCATCAAGGACCTCCTTCAATGAGCTGAGGAAGGCACCTCCTTGGGTCTTATCGCTGCCTCGCGAAGCCCTGGCAGCTGCAGCAGGCTTGTTCCTGGAACGGAAAGAAGGCCTCATCTTAGGAGCTTGAGTCTTTTCAGTTTCGGAAGTACTAGCTCCAGTCGAAAGATCTACCACGAAAGGACCTTCAGAAACTAAACAATTGAAAGCTTGTTAGTTATCTCTGAAAGCAAATCCAGAAATAAAAAAAAATAAATAATAATAAGCAAAATCCGAAAATTACCTTCTAAATCTTCAGCAGGAATCGGGTCAGGGAACCTGGCGTTGTACCGATCCGGGAACCTAGCTGATTCAATACGAGAAGAGGCAAAAGATGCCCAGGTATTGGAGCTTTGATTTAGCTTCCGGAAAAGAGCCCTAGACAGCTTCTCAGTAAGCTTAGGAGGATCCTCAATATCTGCACATGAAATCGAGGGTTCAGTGAATAATACTAATTAGAAACAAGGAAGGCACGATCCTAAAAAGTCCTAACCAGATATATCAGACCAAACAACAGAGAGAGCACGACCCACGGGAACCGTCGTGGGGTCGATCTTGACATAGAAATATTTCTTCCTCCAATCGTCATCACTACCGGAAGACTTGAAAAGACCAAGCCTAGGACGACAAGGAAGATAGTAGGTACTGCTACCACCATCTTTGCTAGAGCTCTCCTTGATCGTGTAAAGGCTCATTAGCTCGGTCAGTCCAACAACGATCCCCTCCTCCTTAGCCCTGGTGATGAAACCATTTATCACCCGGATGGCTGAGGGACAAAGCTGAGAAAGGGCTAGTTGGTAATGATCAAGAAGATCTAACAGGAGATCTGGAAGTGGGAACCGAAGGTGGCATTTCGAGATATACTTCTCGTGAATGCAGAACCAACCTTCCGGGGCGGTTTCAGGAGTTTCGTCGGAGGAACAAACCTTGGCCAACTCCTTTTCGCCATGAGCTTGAACCATGAGGTTAACGACCTCTTGAATCTTTAGTGAGGAAGGCGAGTGAGGGCCCAGAGAGGTACTCCCGCCAGAAACTTCCTTCTTCTTCACCCGCTTGGAGACCCTCCCCGCAATTGAGTCCTTGAATTCCTTCTTGTCTCTTTTCATTTTCTCACCGATTTCTTGCTTAACCTTCATTAAACGCTTCCCGGAGGCAGAGATTCCGGTCTCGCCGGAACCTTCTTTCGGAGGGTCCATTAAAAAGAAAGGTAAGGAGAATCGAAGAGATTGAAAGGGGAAAAGAGGGAATAGGCTAACCAAATCTCTTAGGAACTAAGGATTCTAAGAAATTCGCAGGAGATTAATGGTGAATCGAAGGATGAAAGTAAAGTAAAAAAAAAATGAGAAAAACGTAGTAAAATAAAGGAGTGGAAGAGAAGTTACCTTGGAAACCGAGTGGAGGCGTGGAGAATATGGACAGCGGCAGTTAATGCTAGCTGCTTTATATCTTGTCAAGTCTCGAAAATCGGAGTAAATATTTCAAAACTCCTCTCATCTGAGTCGTTGATTTCATCAGAAGAGATCTCAACCGTTAATTCAAATAAATAATATCTTCGTTGAACGAAGCTAGTAATCATTATCTCAACAGAAAAGATTGAGGTTCAGCGGCTAGGTTAAGCTCCCGAGTAAGAAATCTTATCTCGAAAGCTGGGGGCAACTGTTGGGCCCGAATATGGCCCGGTAGCTGATCATTCAATAATCAAGATGATGATGGGCCGCGATGAGCCCATCACGAGTTCTAAGTCTAAAGAGAGCTAAGTAGAAGCCGAAGGCTGAAAGCTAAGGGTCCTAACCAAGGAGGTCACGACGAAGAGGAAGCTCACGTCATAACAAGAAGAAGCGCAGGACCCGGTCAAGGGGAAGCTGTTGCGGATTCCACCTCAAGTGGAGAGAATCTCGGAGGTCAGTTGGAGATAGCTTAAAGAAGTCCGAGGCTATAAAAGAAGAGGGTCGAAGACTAAGAAGATCCAATTATTATTCACTTTTACGATCATTTACGTAATCTCCAATTCATTTTGTTATCTTTGTAATCATCAAGAGAAACATCTTTTGTAACCATTCCTTTACCACATTATCAATACAAATCCAATTCATTCTACAAGTCATTACGGGATTCAGCCCACGTTATCTTTCCCTAACCTTTTCTAAACACTAAACCTGATCTAAAATCTAGGTGTGAGTTTTACCCCTCACATCCACCACTCTTATCCAAGCCCTTGGAACAAGAGGTCCTATTACTCTATTTAGCCGTATCTGAACATGCGGTTAGCGCGGTCCTCGTAAGAGAGGAAGGGAGAAAACAACACCCTATCTATTATGTGAGCAAATCTATGCCAGACGCAGAGACCCGCTACAGCCATCTAAAGAAGCTAGCTCTTGCCCTGGTCGTGGCAGCTCGGAAATTGCATCCCTACTTCCAGGCTCATCAAGTCGTAGTAGTCAACTCATTCCCTATCAAAGTGGTCCTTCACAAGCCCGAGGTGTCTGGACGATTAGCAAAGTGGGCCATAGAACTGGGGGAATATGATGTGATCTTCCGCCCGGCTACCGCCATCAAGTCACAAGTCCTAACTGATTTCGTGGCTGAATTTTCTCCCTCCATGCTTCCAGGCTTGGATCAAGAGGTCATGATCCCAGACAAAGAGGCGGAGAATGGCCAATGGACGCTACACGTCGACGGTTCCAGTAATATCAGAGGTGCGGGGGTAGGATTAGTCCTAACTTCCCCCACAGGGAAGTCAGCTTCAAGGGCTGTGCGTTGCAACTTTAAAAGCTGAGTACGAAGCTTTAATAGCAGGGCTGACATTAGCCATACAAATGGGAGTAAAAGACATCCAGGTCTTCAGCGACTCGCAGCTCATCATCACCCAAGTCCAAGGAGACTACCAGGCAAAGGATCCGAGCATGATCAGATACCTATCAGTGGCCAAACGCGTACTCGACCAATTCAAAAACTGCAAACTCACTCAGATCCCCAGGGAGCAAAACTCCCAAGCTGATGCTTTAGCAAACCTAGGTTCCGCCCTGGAAACTGAGGATCATATGAGAATTCCCTTATTGGTACTGCAATGGCCAGCAACAGAGAAAGAGACAGAACCAAAGGAGGTGGCAGTAGTAGACGAAGGGGAAACCTGGATGACTCCCATCACCAACTACCTAAAGAACGACGTCCTACCCGAAGATCGAGATGAGAGTCGAAAGATCAAGAGACAAGCAGCCAGATATTGCATCTCGGAAGGAAAACTATACATGAGATCCTTTTCAGGGTCCTACCTACGGTGTCTAACTCCTAGAGAATTGGCAAGAATACTAGAAGAACTCCATGAAGGGGAATGCGGTTCCCATTCCACTGGACAGAGTCTGGTGCTCAGAGCAAGAAGGGCTGGCTACTATTGGCAACCATGGCGAAGGACTCCCTTAATCAAGCTAAGACCTGCAGCCAGTGCCAAAAACACGCACCAATCTCTAACCTGCCACCGGAGAACCAAAAATCCTTGAGCTCTCCTTGGCCTTTCCGGAAATGGGGCATGGACATCATGGGGAAATTCCCTATGGCACCAGGGCAAAAGGTTTTCCTCCTGGTCATGACCGATTATTTCACAAAGTGGGTAGAAGCCAAAGCTCTGGCAAAGGTAGAGTGCAGCATTGAGACCTACACCTACGGGGGGCAGAGCGCGATTTCTCAATATAAGATCGAGCGTGGCGCGCCTCCGGGCAGCAGAGGGCGATCAAAAGATTCCTGAAATGCATAAAGCCCAAAGAACCTCAGGGTTCAACACGACCTCAGGGTCTAGAATCTCCTGATTCAATCAAGGCCTTCGGGTCAGGAACCTAAAGGTTCAATACAACCTCAGGGTCTAGAATCTCCGGATTCAATCAAGGCCTCCGGGTCAGGAACCTCAGGGTTCAATACGACCTCAGAGTCTAGAATCTTCTGATTCAATCAAGGCCTCCGAGTAAGGAACCTCATGGTTCAATACGACCTCAGGGTCTAGAATCTCCGGATTCAATCAAGGCCTCTGGGTCAGGAACCTCGGGGTTCAATACGACCTCATGGTCCAGAATTTCCGGATTCTATCAAGGCCCCCGGGTCAAGAACCTCAGGGTTCAATAAGAACCTCAGGGTTCGGTACGACCTCAGGGTCTAGAATCCCAGGATTCAATGTTGCCATCAGGGTCTAGAACCTCCGGGTTCAAAGTGATTCTAGGTTCCTTGGAACCCTCGGGTCCATTGAAACCTATAGGCCTTTACAGAATCTCCGGATTCATAAAGATCACCTAAAAACGAATCGAAGACTTTCGAGTCTAAAAGACCCTCTGAAGGATCCTAAGATCGGATGACTCTAATGGTATAAGGATTTGGTATGAACTCCGGTTGGAGAACTAGATTGATTGAAGAGTCGCACGAAGGTTGCGGAAAGCCTCCGATATTCCCGACTCCAAATGGTGCTTGATATGACTCACAAGTCCACCAAATGAAGGATTCTCAGTCGTTGCTTGATATGACTCACAAGACCAACGAGATGAGTGATGTGTTTGCTTGGATATGACTCACCAAGAAACTTAGAAACGTTCTTGACAAAGAACAACGAGTTTTAACTTACAAAAAGGGGAAAACAATCTGATTTATTCATTCATAGAGTTTACATATTTATAGGAAACTCTAGTCAAAGACATTAAGTAGAAAATGTAGAAAACAAGACATAGAAAATAGAAATTTGACTAGAAAGCATTAAAATGGTCAAGGCACGGAAATTGGAGTTGACTGGCTGATGAACCCTTCGGCTACCCGCGTCTAGATTCAGTGTACCCTGCAGTACGTCCCGCGGTAAGGAGTAGCACGCATCCGGTTCGGTCCGTATGATCGGATGGAAGAAATCCACGGACTGATCTTGACCAAGTGTGTGTCAAATCATCTGAGAGCTTTAGAATCCTTGCCTTAGAGAAATTCTGATGATCAAAGTTTATGAACTGATCGAAGTGTCGGATCGGATCATCAGTACGGTCGCCGGTACGGGTCAGTCGCATCAAAAGAGAGAAGGCACGGTCTGATTCTGAATTGGCTCGGTCGAAGTTGACTCTGACTGGATCATTGGCCTTAGAACCTCGAACAGGACGGAGAATACGAGCTTCAGTACGGTGAGTTGGGTCATCTGGTCGTGGCTTCTTCTGAAGCTCCATTCCGGACGTTCGCGGATCGAAGTAGTATACGGCCGGTTCGTACTGATCGGTACGGTAAGGAAAATGAACCTCGGATGAAAAGTTCTGAATGTTCTGATCTTCCAACTGGTGCATCTCCATGGACTGGTCCTCGGACTGGGGCACATCATTCCCTCCTTCTTCAAAAGGATTTGTCCACAAATCCGGATCATCTACAAAATAAGGAGAAAGATCAGAAACATTAAAGCTTGGAGAAATGTCATACTTTCCTTTGAGATCCAACTGGTAAGCATTGTCGTTGATCTTCTTAAGGATCTGGAAAGGACCATCGACCCGAGGCATGAGTTTGGATTTCCTTTCTTCCGGAAAACGTTCCTTCCTCAAATGAACCCAAACTAGATCACCCTCTTTGAATAGCACCTCCTTTCTTTTCTGATTGGCATAACGTCGGTAAGCCTCAGTCTTAGCTTCAATGTTGGCACGAACTTGCTCATGTAGCTTCTTGATAGTGTCCACTTTCCTTTCACCATCTGTACTAACTCTTTCACTCAAAGGGAAAGGTAAAAGATCAAGTGGACACAAAGGGTTAAATCCATAAACAACTTCAAACGGAGACATCTTAGTAGCAGAATGCATTGCATGATTATAAGCAAACTCAACATGCGGCGAACATTCTTCCCAACTTCTAAGATTCTTGTTAACCAGTGATCTAAGCAATGCAGACAAAGTTCTATTAACGACCTCAGTTTGTCCATCAGTTTGCGGATGACAAGTAGTAGAAAACATCAATCTTGTTCCTAACTTAGACCACAAAGTTTTCCAAAAATAGCTAAGGAACTTAGCATCACGATCAGACACAATAGTTTTAGGCATTCCATGCAATCTAACAATTTCCCTAAAGAACAGATCAGCAACTTGTACAACATCATCAGATTTGTGACATGGAATAAAATGTGCCATTTTCGAAAACCTATCAACCACAACAAAGATTGAATCACGTCCAGACTTAGATCTTGGCCGTCCTAACAAAAAATCCATAGAAATGTCTACCCACGGATGAGAAGGGATGGGAAGAGCAGAATACAAACCGTGGTTGGAAGCCTTGGATTTACACTTTTTGCACACCACACAGCGGAGACAGATCCGTTCCACATCTTTCTTTAGACTTGGCCAATAGAAATGATCATACACGGCCTTGTAAGTCTTTTTGATTCCAAAGTGTCCCATAAGACCTCCACCATGAGCTTCCCTGAGAAACAACTCCCTCAAAGAACATTGGGGCACACACAAACGGTTATCATAAAACAAGAAACCAGATTTTTCAAAATACTTGCCATAAGCCTTTTTCGAAGATTTTTGAAAAATCTCTTTGAAATCCGGATCAGTGACATACAAGTCTTTTATGAACTCAAAACCGAGTAAGGATGTTTCAAGAGCTGAGAGAAGAGTATACCTGCGGGACAAAGCATCAGCCACGACATTGTCCTTACCTTGTTTGTATTTGATCACGTAGGAAAACGTCTCAATAAACTCCATCTAACGAGCATGTCTCTTGTTGAACTTCTGCTGGCCCTTAAGATGTCTCAAGGACTGGTGATCCGTGTGGATGATGAACTCTTTTGGCCAAAGATAATGCTGCCACGTTTGAAAAGCTCTCACCAATGCATACAACTCTTGATCATAAGTCGGATAGTTAAGTGTGGCACCACCAAGTTTCTCACTGAAATAAGCAATGGGTTTCTTATCCTGCATCAAGACAGCACCAGTACCCACTCCGGAAGCATCACATTCAATCTCACAAACTTTAGAAAAATCTGGAAGTACAAGTAAAGGGGCTTGAGTTAACTCCCTTTTTAGAGTTTGAAAGGCGTCTTCTTGTGCTTGTCCCCATTTGAATCCCACATTCTTCTTGATGACCTCAGTGAGGGGAGCTGCAATGGAACTGAAGTGTTCGAAGAACCGTCTATAGAAACCAGCAAGGCCATAAAAGCTTCTTACTTCACTAACGGATGTGGGACTTGGCCAGTCACGGATTGCTTTGACATTTTCTTCGTCCACTCTCAGTCCATCTTTTCCTACAACAAAACCTAGAAAGAGAACATGATCTGTGCCAAAAGAACACTTTCCAAGGTTAGCAAACATGTGTTCCTTTCTAAGAACCTCAAGGACAGTTTTCAAGTACAAACGGTGGTCATCAAGGTTTTTTCTGTAGACAAGAATATCATCAAAATAGACTACAACAAAGTGACCTATAAAAGACCTTAAGACATGATTCATCAGGCGCATGAAAGTACTAGGTGCGTTTGTAAGACCAAAGGGCATAAGTAGCCACTCATACAATCCTAGTTTTGTTTTAAAGGCTGTTTTCCATTCATCACCTTCTTTCATCCTAATCTGATGATACCCACTTTTCAGGTCAATTTTAGAAAAGACACAAGCACCATGAAGTTCATCAAGCATATCATCAAGACGAGGGATGGGATGGCGATACTTTACTGTGATGTTGTTAATAGCCCTGCAGTCAACACACATCCTCCATGAACCATCTTTCTTGGGCACAAGTAGAACTGGTACGGCACAAGGACTGAGACTCTCTCTGATGTAACCCTTCTCAAGTAGTTCACCAATTTTCTTCTGAAGCTCTTTGGTTTCGACCGGATTGGTGCGATATGCTGGTCGGTTTGGTAGAGAAGCACCCGGGACAAGATCGATCTGATGCTCAATGTCTCTTATTGGTGGTAATCCCTTAGGGTTTTCTTCTGGAAACACATCAGAGAACTCCTGAAAAATATCTAACAACTCACTCGGAATGTCCGGTGCATGGTCAGAAGAAGATGAAGCCGGAGTAGACTCTTTACAAACAAGTAAAGAAATGGCCTTTGAGAACAAAGAGACTTTTTAACCTGACTTTTTTTGATGAAGAAGTTGGAGTTCCTACTTGAAGTCTCGGGGTTGTCAGGTTTTGTTTCTTTGTCACGACCTCTCTTGAGCTGCACTTGATCTTGATGAACCTCCAAAGGTGTCAAAGGAACCAAAGTGATTTTCTTTCCCTTGTGATCAAAAGAGTGCCGGTTTGTAAATCCATCATCCACGGCTCTTTTGTCAAATTGCCAGGGTCGTCCTAAGAGGATATGGCATGCATCCATTGGGAGAACGTTACACACGATCTCATCCTCATATCGACCGATGGTTAGTAGGACCGTGACTTGCTCCTTGACAAGCTGCTCGCCTTCGTCATTAAGCCATTCCAACCTGAAAGGACGAGAAAGAGGCCGAGTAACAAGTCCAAGTTTCTTCACAAGGGTGTCACTTGCCACATTAGTGCAACTACAACCATCTATGATCAAAGAACATACTTTTTCAGAAACTAAACAACGAGAATGAAAAAGATTCTCCCTTTGTTCCTTTTCGTTGATTTTGGGTTGCACACTCAATGATCTTCTTGTGACCAGTAATGGACCAAGAGTTGGGTACTCCAAATCGTCCTCATCAAAGATTGGACCTTTATCCTCCACGAAGTTAGAACAGAACTCATCAATCACGCTATGGTCCTCTTCATCAAAGATGACTTCATCAAAAGGTTTTCTAGTAACAAGAAGGGGACCAAGGGCTGGGTAATCAAAGGCGTCCTCTTCCTCATCAAAGATAGGACCAAGATCCTCCTTTTCTTCCTCGGACTCTACCTCACCATTCTCCATGAGAATCATCACCCTTTGGTTTGGGCAATTTTTAGCATAATGTCATAGACCCTGACATTTAAAACATCTGATGTCTCTTGCACGTCCTAAGGTCTCAACGGCCTTTCCCTTGTCATCATGAGCGGTGACATTAGTTTTAAAAGCATTATGTGTTGTGGCCGAAGTTTTACCTCTGTCATGGTAGCTTGGTTTTGACGCATCGGACGGCTTGGGTGCAAATGTCGGTTTTGGAGCAAGAGTTGATTTAGAGAAACTCTTTCTTTTGACTAGCTGTTCGATCAGTATGGCCTTGTGCAGCATTTGCTCAACCGTGTCATACTCTTGAAGTTCCATATGGTCCTGAATGTCTCGGTTGAGGCCGGTGAGAAATCTGGCCATTGTTGCGTTTGTGGGCTCCTCTACGTCGGCTTTCAACATCAAGACCTCCATCTCTTGATAGTAGTCTTCCACTGATTTGGTACCTTGAAGTAATCTTCTAAGCTTCTGGTGGAGATCTTGCTGGTAATGAAGGGGAACAAAACGTTTCCTCATCAGTGTGGTAAGTTCTGCCCAAGTATCAATTGGTGCTCCACCTGTTCTCCTCCTGTGGGTCACAACTTGATCATACCAGTTAATAGCATAGCCAGAAAACTCAGCAGGAGCCAACTTAACTTTCTTAATCTCAGAAACATTTTGACAATCAAACACAAGTTCAATTTTTCTTTCCTACTCAAGATAAACATCAGGATCATTTTTACCATCAAAGTTTGGAACTTTCAGTTTCAATCCATTTAGACCTTCATCAGTTCTATTTCTAGCAAAAGGATTGACATCACCTTGATCTCGGTTTCGAGGGGTTCTCCTAGGTCGGTTGATGGATTGGACATCATCATCGTGAAAGTCCTCCTCTTGGATTTCATCTTCAGTTCGGCTGTTCCTCCTTTGACTATCTCTCCTTGTTCCGGTTCTTGAATGAGTTTGCTGGTTGGTTTGAAGTTCATCAAGTCGTTGATGAATCTGATCTATTCCTGCATTAAACATGTTAGTCATAGAATCATTCAAAGCAAGAATCTATAGATTGGAAATTCTGGTATTAGGATTCCCGGTTTGGTTTCCTTCCTCTTCACTACTCATGGTTCCTGTAATTTCTTAAACACCAAACGTTAGATAAAATCCTCACTCTCTCAAGTGTTTGATCCTCACCCACACACGTGTTTCTCTCAGTTTTGAAGTGATCACTCAAAGAAAAGGTTTCCACTCAAGGTTCTAAGAAGAACATATCAAGAATCCCAATGGTCACAACCAAACAAACACAAGGGAATTTCACAAGAAAGAAAGATAAGAGATTTTTGATTTGGAATCCGCTTTAACCACCTCAAAGGCTGGATTTCTCCTCAGCCAGCAGACTTTCTCTTCCACCACCAATCCACAAATCAAACTTTCAATTTTTTTTGATAGATCTTTTTCTTTTCTTTTTCGTTTCTTTTTTTTTATACTAGTGGATGGTAATGAGGGTCCGGATTCAAGAAAGGTAGAAGAAGAAGTGTTTATGAAGAAATGGAAGATGAGAAAATGGAATGATTCAGAAATATACCAGAAGAGTGGCTCTGATACCACTTGAAGGATCCTAAGATCGGATGACTCTAATGGTATAAGGATTTGGTATGAACGATTTGGTATGAACTCCGGTTGGAGAACTAGATGGATTGAAGGGTCGCACGAAGGTTGCGGAAAGCCTCCGATATTCCCGGCTCCAAATGGTGCTTGATATGACTCACAAGTCCACCAAATGAAGGATTCTCAGTCGTTGCTTGATATGACTCACAAGACCAACGAGATGAGTGATGTGTTTGCTTGGATATGACTCACCAAGAAACTTAGAAACGTTCTTGACAAAGAAAAACGAGTTTTAACTCACAAAAAGGGGAAAACAATCTGATTTATTCATTCATAGAGTTTATATATTTATAGGAAACTCTAGTCAAAGACATTAAGTAGAAAATGTAGAAAACAAGACATAGAAAATAGAAATTTGACTAGAAAGCATTAAAATGGTCAAGGCACGGAAATTGGAGTTGACTGGCTGATGAACCCTTCGGCTACCCGCGTCCAGATTCAGTGTATCCTGCAGTACGTCCCGCGGTAAGGAGTAGCACGCATCCGGTTCGGTCCGTATGATCGGATGGAAGAAATCCACGGACTGATCTTGACCAAGTGTGTGTCAAATCATCTGAGAGCTTGAGAATCCTTGCCTTAGAGAAATTCTGATGATCAAAGTTCATGAACTGATCGAAGTGTCTGATCGGATCATCAGTACGGTCGTCGGTACGGGTCAGTCGCATCAAAAGAGAGAAGGCACGGTCTGATTCTGAATTGGCTCGGTCGAAGTTGACTCTGACTGGATCATTGGCCTTAGAACCTCGAACAG
This sequence comes from Raphanus raphanistrum x Raphanus sativus, assembly GCA_019705995.1. Lineage (NCBI taxonomy): Eukaryota > Viridiplantae > Streptophyta > Magnoliopsida > Brassicales > Brassicaceae > Raphanus > Raphanus raphanistrum x Raphanus sativus. The sequence goes on along the minus strand of CM034043.1, from coordinate 1,470,489 downwards.
GACGGAGAATACGAGCTTCAGTACGGTGAGTTGGGTCATCTGGTCGTGGCTTCTTCTGAAGCTCCATTCCGGACGTTCGCGGATCGAAGCAGTATACGGCCGGTTCGTACTGATCGGTACGGTCAGGAAAATGAACCTCGGATGAAAAGTTCTGAATGTTCTGATCTTCCAATTGGTGCATCTCCATGGACTGGTCCTCGGACTGGGGCACATCACCCTCGGGTTCGAGGTTTTCAAAGTCCTAATACTAACCTTAGGGAATTACCAAAGATCTTAGGATCTAAAGGTATTGACCTCCAAGTTCGAAGTATCCCCCGGGTTAAACCATGGTCCCAGGATCCATCGGTTAAACCAAAACCTCAGGGTTCAATGAACAAACCTTCGGGTTCAGAAAACGGGCTTAGGGCCTAGGTAAGGAACCTAAGGGTTCAAGATCCTAAGAACTTCCGAGTTTAAGGGTCCAAGAACTTCAGGGTTCAAATCAAGCTGGAACTTCCGGGTTCCCAGCAAAGATCTTACACTCCTAAAACTAAAACTCGAGTTTTTAAGATTGGATTACAAGATCTAACGATTTGTCAAAATGGTTTCAGGTTTTGTTTAAGAGGACCCAAGTCCTAGACGATGACTCTCTCAAGGGTCTGGTCCTTTCTACAAACCTACCATCATCAAAGCATCCTCCTATCTCAAAGGCATCATGAAATCCATGAAAATCAATTCGAGTTCTACACCCGCGTATCTCCTCAATAGCAAACCTCCCAAAAGTCATAAGGCCTTCATGAGAATTTCGAAGGAATCGCACCAAGGAAACAAGGTCTTGAGTGGCCCCCGACCTCGTCATGTAGGGGTTATGGTCGGGCTTCGGCCCATAACCCGAGATAGGACATCATCCCGCCTCAAAAGGCAAAGATAGCTCTAACCTAGATTCCCCTACTCTATCTACGGTCGAAACAAAGCGAAGGTATAAGAAAGGATGATAAAAATAAAAAGACCTCAAGGGCCATTATCCGAAACGTCAAAGGGCACGAAGACCCAAGTCTAAAAAACCAAAACCCCGAAGGGCAAAGATACAACAACAGCCCATTGGGCTCACAAGTTCAAAAGATTAAGACAGAGGGAGCTTAGGCTTCAGGGGTAGCAGCCAGATCATCCGATGGAGCAGGAGGTTCCGCCTTGGCAGTCTCTTTCACGGGAATGAGCGGCTCATCGCCGAACGAAGGAGGAGGCATTCCACATAGCTCAGCTTCAGATTCCCTCACGAGCTTGCAGCGGCTGAACTTCGTTGCCAAATCCCAGTTATCGGTCTGCCCCTTAAGCCACTCTCTCATCAGCTCCCAGCGAGCCACCATCCTTCCTCCACTCACTGCCGCCAACCTCTCATCCTCGAAAAGGGCCTTCTCGGAATTTAGCTCGTCCACCTCCTCATGTATCGCATCCAATCGAGATGTCAGAGTGACGTTCTCAGCAGCAGCAGCAGCCTCTGACTCCTGTGAACTCTTCAACTTGAGCTGAAGAGACTTGAGCTCTTTCCCCTGCGCCAAGGCCTTGTTCTTCTCCTCTCGAAGCCGAGCAGTCAAAGTCTCCACCTCTTTGGAAGCGTCTTCACTCACCACGTCCTTAAGATGGTGAACCTGAGACATCACTTGCAAAATATGCCCCGAAAGTCTTCAGCACACAAAGCAAAACTAAAAGAAAACAAAATAGATGCAATGATATACTTGGAGGAGATCGATCTGAATTGACTCAATGGCCTTCGGGATGTCACCCGAGGGAAGAAAGTTCGCGCTCCCCGGAAAGACCTTTGAGGAAAGATCAGCTACCGCCTTAGCCAGGTCCGTGCTGGGTGTCGGAGAGGGTGTCGAAGTCTGCGTCGAAGCCCGGGTCTGCCTCTTGGCAGCAGCAGGGGCCGAGCTAGTGGATCCTTTGCGCTTGGTACTCTTGATGAACTGGACATCGTCATCTCGAGGGACGGAAACCTCGGGAGCAGTCTTTTTGGCTGAGAGCTTTCCCATCGCCTTCTTGAAGGCATCCATGGCATCTTCTCCTGTGGATCCAGACATGTTACCTGAAAGGGGCAAACTACGAGATCAGTAAAGCAAACAAGAGGATAAAAGAGGATATGGCGAGCTTACCTGAGATACTCCAACGTTTGAGAACCTCTTCGCTAACAAGGAACTCGACTTGGCGAACCTCCGCTGGAAGATCGAGGATCTGCGTAGCTACCTTTTTTCCTTCTGGTATGACCGGGTGAGACACGTCTGCAACAAAGGACGAGCGATTAGCTACTATGATCAAAGCCGAATGGAAAACAGTTAACCTACCCGCTACATGCCAAAGCAGAGAAAAGCCAGGGAGGGTCACAAAAGCTAATCTCTCCTCCCATCTGTTACTGAAGACTAGGTGGCGTTTCCTAGCCTTTTTCTCAATCTCCTTAACCAAAGCACATTTACCACGAGGGCGGAGGTAGAATTTTCCTTTTGATCCAGGCAAGGTTAAGACATAGTACGAGTAAAGGACCTCGTTTATCCCTAGCGTTAAGCCTTCCAGTTCACCAAGGTTCTGAATGGCTCTCAAGGTTCTCCAGGCCGGAGGAGTCAGTTGGCCTGAGGAGATGTCAAAGAACTCCGATAGCTTAGCAATCAGCAAGGGGATGCAACCACGAAAGCCGGACTCGAAGAAAGCCTCGTAGATCGGGACCTCGTCAACCTCAAAATCCGAGATCCTCTCCGATGGGCCAGGGATTTGGATAACCAGATCTTGAGGAAGGCTATACTTCTTCCTCCAACCCTGAACATCGTCCTCTCCGATCCTAGAGACCGGACCCAACGACGAAGACCCTTCAGCTGCACCACCAATGGAGGCGTTCTCAACCTCGACGAGCTGAGAATTTTCCGCCTCCGTAACAGGAGAATAGAACGAGGAAGTCATAGATCTATCGACGGGAGAAGGCTCTAGGGTTTTGCTAGGGGATTCGTTCGACATTGTCTATAACTATCTAAAGGGAAAGAAGAAAAGAAGAAAGACGGCTACCTGTTGAAGAATCTTCGAAGAAGGGAGCCGCCGAGAGAGAGAATCTTGAGGAAGAGATCGAGAAGAAATGAGAAGAAGCGTGGTCTCGACCGAAGAAAAAGGAAGGAAACCCTAGTTTGATATCCACGCGCCTTAGTCGTATCGTCACGCGCACCAATGGGCGCCAAACGAAGAAGCTGAACCGATAGTGGGGTTTTTCCGCGAGGCCTGCTCCGCTCAACATGACCCCGAGGAAGGGTCCAGATATACGATATCCATGAAAGGGACTTTTCCTTCTCCAGCTTGAAGGAAGACTACCAAGATCTAGGATCACACGCTATCCCATGATTCTCACTAGACAATCAAGGAATAAAAGGCAAACTGTTGGGGAAAAATATCCAAGGCCTAAGATTCCTCCAGCCTCCGAAGAGGCCCTTGATTTCCAGGCATTTCTCCGAAGAAAGGTCCAGGGTCCAGCTCCTGCCAAAAAGGTCCAGGGTCCAGCTCCTGCCAAAAGGGTCCAGGGTCCAGCTACTGCTAAGAAGGACCAGGGTTCGACCCCTCGCAGTAAAATGGAAGTTTTCCAGTCTCGGGAAAACTTCTATTTCGACGATTATGGAAGAGTTCGCCCTACTTCAACCGACATCTAACTACTATAAAAGGGGAGCCCAAACCCTAGAACAAGGGATCGACTTTCAGAGGCTAGAGATTATAGAGTTAGGCTAGAAAACCAAAGGACTACGCGTCCAACGTTGTAAACGCTTAAGATACTCAATAAAACATCTCTTTGCCTCGAATTCATTGTTTCTCTTTAAGTATTCCCGTGTTCCGTAGTATTAAACGACCCTACACAAAAATACCATAACAAGAATAACCCCTAAGATAAATTAACTAACTAAACACTTCATAAAATCAAATTAAACTTAAAAATGTTATTATACACTGAAATAAACACATATAGGTAAAAATTTACTTTTCGAAAAAAAAATCCAAAATCTAACTCTAAAAAAACATACAATACTACAACATATGTTGTCAAACCCTAAAAACCAAAGAATATTATGATTAACTACTTTCACTCATCTATGTTGAAAACTATTCAATTTTATTATATCTTAATTTACATCACTTAAAACTGTTTATAATTACATGATTTTAATTTTTCACTTGCAATATATGTTTTTTTTCAATTTATAAATTATTTTACAGATTAACTACGCCAGACAACTTACTTTAAAGTCGTATGGACGACTTTCAGAATCGCAGACGACTCAGACGACTTCCTAGACGTCTTATTTGTAAGTCTTTCAGAAGACTTTAATATTTTTAGCGGAAAATTAAAATATTTAGGCGGAAATATTTGGGAGACTTACATTTAAAAAATTCAAGCTTTCCAAAATCTAACCCTAAGAATACATACAATATTACAACACATGTTGTCAAACCCTAAAACCAAAGAATATCATGATCAACTACTTTCACTCATATATGTTGAAACTATTCAATTTTATTCTATCTTAATTTACATCACCTAAAAGTGATTATAATTACATGATTTTAATTTTTCACTTGTCAAAATATTTTTTCTTAATTTATAAATTATTTTTAAGATCAACTACTTCCAAGTAAGTCGTCTAGACGACTCTCAAAATCATAGACGACTCAGACGACTTAGTGGGGCTATATTCGTAAAAATGACTTCTGTTTTTTTTGTTCGGTCACAAGGGGCTGCCTGTTATTTCACAGGGCTTTTAGGGTACTTTTGCATTTGATTCAAGTTGAGGTATATGTTTGGGGTTAAAATCAAGTTTTATGTCATATTTGGTAATTTTCCCTAAATTGTTTATATGTACAATATTTTGAAATTCCCCCTTAGATGTACATATTTTATACAAACCCAAAAAACCAAAAACAAAAACTCAAAATACTAGTTTGATTCGGGTCAGGATCGAGGGATAAATACCTATCTTTATTTTCTTTCTTTTTGACGATTTTGGGTAAAACTTTAAAAATCTATTTAGAATATTCAGATAAAAATCTTTTTAGATTACTCAAAATACTAGTTTGATTCGGGTCAGGGTGGAAGGAAAAATAGCTATCTTTATTTTGTTTTGGATTGCAGATCTCTGTTCGAATCCGCGTTCTACTCAAGACTTGCTCATGTACCCAAAGTACCCTAGTTTATTTTGTATTTTAGGTATATTTGAGTATTTTGGATATGTTTTGTATTATGAATGTTTTTAAGTTTTTTTTTTCTCGACCACAACCGGAGGTAACGCATCCACATATAACATAGCTGAAGGAGAAAGCCTTGCACTACGTGCAAGTTTGTATGCCATTGTATTTGTGCCCTTGGAATATGTTGGATCTTGAAATTAGTGAAGAAAGTCTTACTGCAGCAAAACTCCTCCATATGTGTAGCTTTTTTGTGTATGTTTCGATAATAGTTTTGGATTTTCAGTAAAATTGTAAAAATCTATTTAGAATATTCAGATAAATTTTGGGTAAAATTTGCGTATAACCAGATCTTACAGTCATTGACATCGGAAGTCTTAAAATGATTTCCATGTTTACATATTTAGAGTACATTGTATTTATTGCTAGAGATTTTCAATGTGTGTCGAGAAATAGATTTAGAATATTGTTGAAATATGTGTGTCGAGAAATATTCTAACTAAATAAATAGTATAACGATTTTTGTAAGTCGTCCAAAAGACTTTAATTTTTTTAGCGGGAAACTACAATATTTAGGAGGAAATATTTGGACGGCTTACATTTAAGTCATCTTGTTTAAATTATTCAACAAACGACTTAAACGTAAGTCGTCCATACCCTAAGCATAACCCTAAGCTAAATTAACTAACTAAACACTTCATCAAATCAAATTAAACTTAAAAAATGTTATTATACACTGAAATAAATACATATAGGTAAAATTATACTTTTTCAAAAAAGAAAAATTCAAAATATAACCTGAAAATACATACAATACTACAACATATGTTGTCAAACCCTAAAAACGAAAGAATATCATGATTAACTACTTTCACTCATCTATGTTGAAAACTATTCAATTTTCTTATATCTTAATTTACATCACTAAGA
>CM034043.1:1344541-1464278 GCA_019705995.1 Raphanus raphanistrum x Raphanus sativus | reverse complement strand
CAATAATCCTGGAGAATAACCAGTAAGTTGAATAAATCTCATAGGAGTTGTGAGTAAGAAGATATCCCACTTTCTATCCAGATGATTCTAGACTGTTCGGACATATGGCAATATATTCATGATTCTTATCAAACCAGGATGAACCACGATCTAAGAAGCTTTATTTGGAACCACTACTCAGTGGAGAATAACCAGGAAGTTGAATAAATCTCATAGGAGTTGTGAGTAAGAAGATATCCCACTTTCTATCCAGATGATTCCAGATTAGCTGTTCGGACATATGGCAATATCTTCATGATTCTTATCAAACCAGGATGAACCACGATCTAAGAAGCTTTATTTGGAACCACTAATCAGTGGAGAATAACCAGGAAGTTGAATAAGTCTCATAAGTGTTGTGAGCAAGAAGATATCCCACCTTCTATCCAGATGATTCCAGATTAGCCTGTTCGGACATATGCCATTATCTTCATGATTCTTATCAAACCAGGATGAACCACGATCTAAGAAGCTTTATTTGGAACCACTAATCAGTGGAGAATAACCAGGAAGTTGAATAAATCTCATAGGAGTTGTGAGTAAGAAGATATCCCACTTTCTATCCAGATGATTCTAGACTGTCCGGACATATGGCAATATATTCATGATTCTTATCAAACCAGGATGAACCACGATCTAAGAAGCTTTATTTGGAACCACTACTCAGTGGAAAATAACCAGGAAGTTGAATAAATCTCATAAGTATTGTGAGCAAGAAGATATCCCACCTTCTATCCAGATTATTCCAGATTAGCCTGTTCGGACATATGCCATTTATCTTCATGATTCTTATCAAACCAGGATGAACCACGATCTAAGAAGCTTTATTTGGAACCACTACTCAGTGGAGAATAACCAGGAAGTTGAATAAGTCTCATAGGAGTTGTGATTAAGAAGATATCCCACTTTCTATCTAGATGATTCCTGATTAGCCTGTTCGGACATATGCCATTATCATCATGATTCTTATCAAACCAGGATGAACCACGATCTAAGAAGCTTTATTTGGAACCACTAATCAGTGGAGAATAACCAGGAAGTTGAATAAATCTCATAGGAGTTGTGAGTAAGAAGATATCCCACTTTCTATCCAGATGATTCTAGACTGTTCGGACATATGGCAATATATTCATGATTCTTATCAAACCAGGATGAACCACGATCTAAGAAGATTTATTTGGAACCACTACTCAGTGGAGAATAACCAGGAAGTTGAATAAATCTCATAAGTATTGTGAGCAAGAAGATATCCCACCTTCTATCCAGATTATTCCAGATTAGCCTGTTCGGACATATGCCATTTATCTTCATGATTCTTATCAAACCAGGATGAACCACGATCTAAGAAGCTTTATTTGGAACCACTACTCAGTGGAGAATAACCAGGAAGTTGAATAAGTCTCATAGGAGTTGTGATTAAGAAGATATCCCACTTTCTATCAAGATGATTCCAGATTAGCCTGTTCGGACATATGCCATTATCTTCATGATTCTTATCAAACCAGGATGAACCACGATCTAAGAAGCTTTATTTGGAACCACTAATCAGTGGAGAATAACCAGGAAGTTGAATAAATCTCATAGGAGTTGTGAGTAAGAAGATATCCCACTTTCTATCCAGATGATTCTAGACTGTTCGGACATATGGCAATATATTCATGATTCTTATCAAACCAGGATGAACCACGATTTAAGAAGCTTTATTTGGAACCACTACTCAGTGGAGAATAACCAGGAAGTTGAATAAATCTCATAAGTATTGTGAGCAAGAAGATATCCCACCTTCTATCCAGATTATTCCAGATTAGCCTGTTCGGACATATGCCATTTATCTTCATGATTCTTATCAAACCAGGATGAACCACGATCTAAGAAGCTTTATTTGGAACCACTACTCAGTGGAGAATAACCAGGAAGTTGAATAAATCTCATAGGAGTTGTGAGCAAGAAGATATCCCACCTTCTATCCAGATGATTCCAGATTAGCCTGTTCGGACATATGCCATTATCTTCATGATTCTTATCAAACCAGGATGAACCACGATCTAAGAAGCTTTATTTGGAACCACTAATCAGTGGAGAATAACCAGGAAGTTGAATAAATCTCATAGGAGTTGTGAGTAAGAAGATATCCCACTTTCTATCCAGATGATTCTAGACTGTTCGGACATATGGCAATATATTCATGATTCTTATCAAACCAGGATGAACCACGATCTAAGAAGCTTTATTTGGAACCACTACTCAGTGGAGAATAACCAGGAAGTTGAATAAATCTCATAAGTATTGTGAGCAAGAAGATATCCCACCTTCTATCCAGATTATTCCAGATTAGCCTGTTCGGACATATGCCATTTATCTTCATGATTCTTATCAAACCAGGATGAACCACGATCTAAGAAGCTTTATTTGGAACCACTACTCAGTGGAGAATAACCAGGAAGTTGAATAAATCTCATAGGAGTTGTGAGTAAGAAGATATCCCACTTTCTATCCAGATGATTCTAGACTGTTCGGACATATGGCAATATATTCATGATTCTTATCAAACCAGGATGAACCACGATCTAAGAAGCTTTATTTGGAACCACTACTCAGTGGAGAATAACCAGGAAGTTGAATAAATCTCATAAGTATTGTGAGCAAGAAGATATCCCACCTTCTATCCAGATTATTCCAGATTAGCCTGTTCGGACATATGCCATTTATCTTCATGATTCTTATCAAACCAGGATGAACCACGATCTAAGAAGCTTTATTTGGAACCACTACTCAGTGGAGAATAACCAGGAAGTTGAATAAATCTCATAGGAGTTGTGAGCAAGAAGATATCCCACCTTCTATCCAGATGATTCCAGATTAGCCTGTTCGGACATATGCCATTTATCTTCATGATTCTTATCAAACCAGGATGAACCACGATCTAAGAAGCTTTATTTGGAACCACTACTCAGTGGAGAATAACCAGGAAGTTGAATAAATCTCATAGGAGTTGTGAGCAAGAAGATATCCCACCTTCTATCCAGATGATTCCAGATTAGCCTGTTCGGACATATGGCAATATCTTCATGATTCTTATCAAACCAGGATGAACCAATATGTAAGAAGCTTGATTGGGAACCAGTACTCAGTGGAGAATAACCAGGAAGTGGAATAAATCTCATAGGAGTTGTGATTAAGAAGATATCCCACTTTCTATCTAGATGATTCCAGATTAGCCTGTTCGGACATCTGGCAATATCTTCATGATTCTTATCAAACCAGGATGAACCAATATGTAAGAAGCTTGATTGGGAACCACTACTCAGTGGAGAATAACCAGGAAGTTGAATAAATCTCATAAGTGTTGTGAGCAAGAAGATATCCCACCTTCTATCCAGATGCTTCCAGATTAGCCTGTTCGGACATATGCCATTATCTTCATGATTCTTATCAAACCAGGATGAACCACGATCTAAGAAGCTTTATTTGGAACCACTACTCAGTGGAGAATAACCAGGAAGTTGAATAAGTCTCATAGGAGTTGTGATTAAGAAGATATCCCACTTTCTATCTAGATGATTCCAGATTAGCCTGTTCGGACATATGCCATTATCTTCATGATTCTTATCAAACCAGGATGAACCACGATCTAAGAAGCTTTATTTGGAACCACTAATCAGTGGAGAATAACCAGGAAGTTGAATAAATCTCATAGGAGTTGTGAGTAAGAAGATATCCCACTTTCTATCCAGATGATTCTAGACTGTTCGGACATATGGCAATATATTCATGATTCTTATCAAACCAAGATGAACCACGATCTAAGAAGCTCTATTTGGAACCACTACTCAGTGGAGAATAACCAGGAAGTTGAATAAATCTCATAAGTATTGTGAGCAAGAAGATATCCCACCTTCTATCCAGATTATTCCAGATTAGCCTGTTCGGACATATGCCATTTATCTTCATGATTCTTATCAAACCAGGATGAACCACGATCTAAGAAGCTTTATTTGGAACCACTACTCAGTGGAGAATAACCAGGAAGTTGAATAAATCTCATAGGAGTTGTGAGCAAGAAGATATCCCACCTTCTATCCAGATGATTCCAGATTAGCCTGTTCGGACATATGCCATTTATCTTCATGATTCTTATCAAACCAGGATGAACCACGATCTAAGAAGCTTTATTTGGAACCACTACTCAGTGGAGAATAACCAGGAAGTTGAATAAATCTCATAGGAGTTGTGAGCAAGAAGATATCCCACCTTCTATCCAGATGATTCCAGATTAGCCTGTTCGGACATATGGCAATATCTTCATGATTCTTATCAAACCAGGATGAACCAATATGTAAGAAGCTTGATTGGGAACCAGTACTCAGTGGAGAATAACCAGGAAGTGGAATAAATCTCATAGGAGTTGTGATTAAGAAGATATCCCACTTTTTATCTAGATGATTCCAGATTAGCCTGTTCGGACATCTGGCAATATCTTCATGATTCTTATCAAACCAGGATGAACCAATATGTAAGAAGCTTGATTGGGAACCACTACTCAGTGGAGAATAACCAGGAAGTTGAATAAATCTCATAAGTGTTGTGAGCAAGAAGATATCCCACCTTCTATCCAGATGCTTCCAGATTAGCCTGTTCGGACATATGCCATTATCTTCATGATTCTTATCAAACCAGGATGAACCACGATCTAAGAAGCTTTATTTGGAACCACTACTCAGTGGAGAATAACCAGGAAGTTGAATAAGTCTCATAGGAGTTGTGATTAAGAAGATATCCCACTTTCTATCTAGATGATTCCAGATTAGCCTGTTCGGACATATGCCATTATCTTCATGATTCTTATCAAACCAGGATGAACCACGATCTAAGAAGCTTTATTTGGAACCACTAATCAGTGGAGAATAACCAGGAAGTTGAATAAATCTCATAGGAGTTGTGAGTAAGAAGATATCCCACTTTCTATCCAGATGATTCTAGACTGTTCGGACATATGGCAATATATTCATGATTCTTATCAAACCAGGATGAACCACGATCTAAGAAGCTTTATTTGGAACCACTACTCAGTGGAGAATAACCAGAAAGTTGAATAAATCTCATAAGTATTGTGAGCAAGAAGATATCCCACCTTCTATCCAGATGATTCCAGATTAGCCTGTTCGGACATATGGCAATATCTTCATGATTCTTATCAAACCAGGATGAACCAATATGTAAGAAGCTTGATTGGGAACCAGTACTCAGTGGAGAATAACCAGGAAGTGGAATAAATCTCATAGGAGTTGTGATTAAGAAGATATCCCACTTTCTATCTAGATGATTCCAGATTAGCCTGTTCGGACATCTGACAATATCTTCATGATTCTTATCAAACCAGGATGAACCAATATGTAAGAAGCTTGATTGGGAACCACTACTCAGTGGAGAATAACCAGGAAGTTGAATAAATCTCATAAGTGTTGTGAGCAAGAAGATATCCCACCTTCTATCCAGATGCTTCCAGATTAGCCTGTTCGGACATATGCCATTATCTTCATGATTCTTATCAAACCAGGATGAACCAGGATCTAAGAAGCTTTCTTTGGAACCACTACTCAGTGGAGAATAACCAGGAAGTTGAATAAGTCTCATAGGAGTTGTGATTAAGAAGATATCCCACTTTCTATCTAGATGATTCCAGATTAGCCTGTTCGGACATATGCCATTATCTTCATGATTCTTATCAAACCAGGATGAACCACGATCTAAGAAGCTTTATTTGGAACCACTAATCAGTGGAGAATAACCAGGAAGTTGAATAAATCTCATAGGAGTTGTGAGTAAGAAGATATCCCACTTTCTATCCAGATGATTCTAGACTATTCGGACATATGGCAATATATTCATGATTCTTATCAAACCAGGATGAACCACGATCTAAGAACCTTTATTTGGAACAACTACTCAGTGGAGAATAACCAGGAAGTTGAATAAATCTCATAAGTATTGTGAGCAAGAAGATATCCCACCTTCTATCCAGATTATTCCAGATTAGCCTGTTCGGACATATGCCATTTATCTTCATGATTCTTATCAAACCAGGATGAACCACGATCTAAGAAGCTTTATTTGGAACCACTACTCAGTGGAGAATAACCAGGAAGTTGAATAAATCTCATAGGAGTTGTGAGCAAGAAGATATCCCACCTTCTATCCAGATGATTCCAGATTAGCCTGTTCGGACATATGCCATTATCTTCATTATTCTTATCAAACCAGGATGAACCACGATCTAAGAAGCTTTATTTGGAACCACTAATCAGTGGAGAATAACCAGGAAGTTGAATAAATCTCATAGGAGTTGTGAGTAAGAAGATATCCCACTTTCTATCCAGATGATTCTAGACTGTTCAGACATATGGCAATATATTCATGATTCTTATCAAACCAGGATGAACCACGATCTAAGAAGCTTTATTTGGAACCACTACTCAGTGGAGAATAACCAGGAAGTTGAATAAATCTCATAAGTATTGTGAGCAAGAAGATATCCCACCTTCTATCCAGATTATTCCAGATTAGCCTGTTCGGACATATGCCATTTATCTTCATGATTCTTATCAAACCAGGATGAACCACGATCTAAGAAGCTTTATTTGGAACCACTACTCAGTGGAGAATAACCAGGAAGTTGAATAAATCTCATAGGAGTTGTGAGCAAGAAGATATCCCACCTTCTATCCAGATGATTCCAGATTAGCCTGTGCGGACATATGCCATTATCTTCATGATTCTTATCAAACCAGGATGAACCACGATCTAAGAAGCTTTATTTGGAACCAGTAATCAGTGGAGAATAACCAGGAAGTTGAATAAATCTCATAGGAGTTGTGAGTAAGAAGATATCCCACTTTCTATCCAGATGATTCTAGACTGTTCGGACATATGGCAATATATTCATGATTCTTATCAAACCAGGATGAACCACGATCTAAGAAGCTTTATTTGGAACCACTACTCAGTGGAGAATAACCAGGAAGTTAAATAAATCTCATAAGTATTGTGAGCAAGAAGATATCCCACCTTCTATCCAGATTATTCCAGATTAGCTTGTTCGGACATATGCCATTTATCTTCATGATTCTTATCAAACCAGGATGAACCACGATCTAAGAAGCTTTATTTGGAACCACTACTCAGTGGAGAATAACCAGGAAGTTGAATAAATCTCATAGGAGTTGTGAGCAAGAAGATATCCCACCTTCTATCCAGATGATTCCAGATTAGCCTGTTCGGACATATGCCATTTATCTTCATGATTCTTATCAAACCAGGATGAACCACGATCTAAGAAGCTTTATTTGGAACCACTACTCAGTGGAGAATAACCAGGAAGTTGAATAAATATCATAGGAGTTGTGAGCAAGAAGATATCCCACCTTCTATCCAGATGATTCCAGATTAGCCTGTTCGGACATATGGCAATATCTTCATGATTCTTATCAAACCAGGATGAACCAATATGTAAGAAGCTTGATTGGGAACCAGTACTCAGTGGAGAATAACCAGGAAGTTGAATAAATCTCATAGGAGTTGTGAGCAAGAAGATATCCCACCTTCTATCCAGATGATTCCAGATTAGCCTGTTCGGACATATGGCAATATCTTCATGATTCTTATCAAACCAGGATGAACCAATATGTAAGAAGCTTGATTGGGAACCAGTACTCAGTGGAGAATAACCAGGAAGTGGAATAAATCTCATAGGAGTTGTGATTAAGAAGATATCCCACTTTCTATCTAGATGATTCCAGATTAGCCTGTTCGGACATCTGGCAATATCTTTATGATTCTTATCAAACCAGGATGAACCAATATGTAAGAAGCTTGATTGGGAACCACTACTCAGTGGAGAATAACCAGGAAGTTGAATAAATCTCATAAGTGTTGTGAGCAAGAAGATATCCCACCTTCTATCCAGATGCTTCCAGATTAGCCTGTTCGGACATATGCCATTATCTTCATGATTCTTATCAAACCAGGATGAACCACGATCTAAGAAGCTTTATTTGGAACCACTATTCAGTGGAGAATAACCAGGAAGTTAAATAAATCTCATAGGAGTTGTGAGTAAGAAGATATCCCACTTTCTATCCAGATGATTCCAGATTAGCTGTTCGGACATATGGCAATATCTTCATGATTCTTATCAAACCAGGATGAACCACGATCTAAGAAGCTTTATTTGGAACCACTAATCAGTGGAGAATAACCAGGAAGTTGAATAAATCTCATAAGTGTTGTGAGCAAGAAGATATCCCACCTTCTATCCAGATGATTCCAGATTAGCCTGTTCGGACATATGCCATTATCTTCATGATTCTTATCAAACCAGGATGAACCACGATCTAAGAAGCTTTATTTGGAACCACTAATCAGTGGAGAATAACCAGGAAGTTGAATAAATCTCATAGGAGTTGTGAGTAAGAAGATATCCCACTTTCTATCCAGATGATTCTAGACTGTTCGGACATATGGCAATATATTCATGATTCGTATCAAACCAGGATGAACCACGATCTAAGAAGCTTTATTTGGAACCACTAATAAGTGGAGAATAACCAGGAAGTTGAATAAGTCTCATAAGTGTTGTGAGTAAGAAGATATCCCACTTTCTATCCAGATGATTCCAGATTAGCTGTTCGGACATATGGCAATATCTTCATGATTCTTATCAAACCAGGATGAACCACGATCTAAGAAGCTTTATTTGGAACCACTACTCAGTGGAGAATAACCAGGAAGTTGAATAAATCTCATAAGTTCTGTGAGCAAGAAGATATCCCACCTTCTATCCAGATTATTCCAGATTAGCCTGTTCGGACATATGCCATTTATCTTCATGATTCTTATCAAACCAGGATGAACCACGATCTAAGAAGCTTTATTTGGAACCACTACTCAGTGGAGAATAACCAGGAAGTTCAATAAATCTCATAGGAGCTGTGAGCAAGAAGATATCCCACCTTCTATCCAGATGATTCCAGATGAGCCTGTTCGGACATATGGCAATATCTTCATGATTCTTATCAAACCAGGATGAACCAATATGTAAGAAGCTTGATTGGGAACCACTACTCAGTGGAGAATAACCAGGAAGTTAAATAAATCTCATAGGAGTTGTGATTAAGAAGATATCCCACTTTCTATCTAGATGATTCCAGATTAGCCTGTTCGGACATATGGCAATATCTTCATGATTCTTATCAAACCAGGATGAACCAATATGTAAGAAGCTTGATTGGGAACCACTAATCAGTGGAGAATAACCAGAAAGTTGAATAAATCTCATAAGTGTTGTGAGCAAGAAGATATCCCACCTTCTACCCAGATGATTCCAGATTAGCATGTTCGGACATATGCCATTATCTTCATGATTCTTATCAAACTAGGATGAACCACGATCTAAGAAGCTTTATTTGGAACCACTAATCAGTGGAGAATAACCAGGAAGTTGAACAAATCTCATAGCAGTTGTGAGTAAGAAGATATCCCACTTTCTATCCAGATGATTCCAGATTAGCCTGTTCGGACATATGGCAATATATTCATGATTCTTATCAAACCAGGATGAACCACGATCTAAGAAGCTTTATTTGGAACCACTACTCAGTGTAGAATAACCAGGAAGTTGAATAAATCACATAAGTGTTGTGAGCAACAAGATATCCCACCTTCTATCCAGATTAGCCTGTTCGGACATATGCCATTATCTTCATGATTCTTATCAAACCAGGATGAACCACGATCTAAGAAGCTTTATTTCGAACCACTAATCAGTGGAGAATAACCAGGAAGTTGAATAAATCTCATAGGAGTGGTGATTAAGAAGATATCCCACTTTCTATCCAGATGATTCCAGATTAGCCTGTTCGGACATATGGCAATATCTTCATGATTCTTATCAAACCAGGATGAACCAATATTTAAGAAGCTTGATTGGGAACCACTACTCAGTGGAGAATAACCAGGAAGTTGAATAAATCTCATAGGAGTTGTGATTAAGAAGATATCCCACTTTTCTGTCCAGATGATTCCGGGTTAGCCTGTTCGGACATATGCCATTATCTTCATGATTCTTATCAAACCAGGATGAACCACGATCTAAGAAGCTTTATTTGGAACCACTAATCAGTGGAGAATAACCAGGAAGTTGAATAAATCTCATAGGAGTTGTGAGTAAGAAGATATCCCACTTTCTATCCAGATGATTCTAGACTGTTCGGACATATGGCAATATATTCATGATTCGTATCAAACCAGGATGAACCACGATCTAAGAAGCTTTATTTGGAACCACTAATAAGTGGAGAATAACCAGGAAGTTGAATAAGTCTCATAAGTGTTGTGAGTAAGAAGATATCCCACTTTCTATCCAGATGATTCCAGATTAGCTGTTCGGACATATGGCAATATCTTCATGATTCTTATCAAACCAGGATGAACCATGATCTAAGAAGCTTTATTTGGAACCACTACTCAGAGGAGAATAACCAGGAAGTTGAATAAATCTCATAAGTGCTGTGAGCAAGAAGATATCCCACCTTCTATCCAGATTATTCCAGATTAGCCTGTTCGGACATATGCCATTTATCTTCATGATTCTTATCAAACCAGGATGAACCACGATCTAAGAAGCTTTATTTGGAACCACTACTCAGTGGAGAATAACCATGAAGTTCAATAAATCTCATAGGAGCTGTGAGCAAGAAGATATCCCACCTTCTATCCAGATGATTCCAGATTAGCCTGTTCGGACATATGGCAATATCTTCATGATTCTTATCAAACCAGGATGAACCAATATGTAAGAAGCTTGATTGGGAACCACTACTCAGTGGAGAATAACCAGGAAGTTAAATAAATCTCATAGGAGTTGTGATTAAGAAGATATCCCACTTTCTATCTAGATGATTCCAGATTAGCCTGTTCGGACATATGGCAATATCTTCATGATTCTTATCAAACCAGGATGAACCAATATGTAAGAAGCTTGATTGGGAACCACTAATCAGTGGAGAATAACCAGAAAGTTGAATAAATCTCATAAGTGTTGTGAGCAAGAAGATATCCCACCTTCTACCCAGATGATTCCAGATTAGCCTGTTCGGACATATGCCATTATCTTCATGATTCTTATCAAACTAGGATGAACCACGATCTAAGAAGCTTTATTTGGAACCACTAATCAGTGGAGAATAACCAGGAAGTTGAACAAATCTCATAGGAGTTGTGAGTAAGAAGATATCCCACTTTCTATCCAGATGATTCCAGATTAGCCTGTTCGGACATATGGCAATATATTCATGATTCTTATTAAACCAGGATGAACCACGATCTAAGAAGCTTTATTTGGAACCACTACTCAGTGTAGAATAACCAGGAAGTTGAATAAATCTCATAAGTGTTGTGAGCAACAAGATATCCCACCTTCTATCCAGATTAGCCTGTTCGGACATATGCCATTATCTTCATGATTCTTATCAAACCAGGATGAACCACGATCTAAGAAGCTTTATTTCAAACCACTAATCAGTGGAGAATAACCAGGAAGTTGAATAAATCTCATAGGAGTGGTGATTAAGAAGATATCCCACTTTCTATCCAGATGATTCCAGATTAGCCTGTTCGGACATATGGCAATATCTTCATGATTCTTATCAAACCAGGATGAACCAATCTTTAAGAAGCTTGATTGGGAACCACTACTCAGTTGAGAATAACCAGGAAGTTGAATAAATCTCATAGGAGTTGTGATTAAGAAGATATCCCACTTTTCTGTCCAGATGATTCCGGGTTAGCCTGTTCGGACATATGCCATTATCTTCATGATTCTTATCAAACCAGGATGAACCACGATCTAAGAAGCTTTTTTTGGAACCACTATTCAGTGGAGAATAACCAGGAAGTTAAATAAATCTCATAGGAGTTGTGAGTAAGAAGATATCCCACTTTCTATCCAGATGATTCTAGATTAGCCTGTTCGGACATATGGCAATAGCTTCATGATTCTTATCAAACCAGGATGAACCACGATCTAAGAAGCTTTATTTGGAACCACTAATCAGTGGAGAATAACCAGGAAGTTGAATAAATCTCATAAGTGTTGTGAGCAACAAGATATCCCACCTTCTATCCAGATGATTACAGATCAGCCTGTTCGGACATATGCCATTATCTTCATGATTCTTATCAAACCAGGATGAACCACGATCTAAGAAGCTTTATTTGGAACCACTAATCAGTGGAGAATAACCAGGAAGTTGAATAAATCTCATAGGAGTTGTGAGTAAGAAGATATCCCACTTTCTATCCATATGATTCCAGATTAGCCTGTTCGGACATATGGCAATATCTTCATGATTCTTATCAAACCAGGATGAACCAATATATAAGAAGCTTGATTGAGAACCACTAATCAGTGGAGAATAACTAGGAAGTTGAATAAATCTCATAGGAGTTGTGAGTAAGAAGATATCCCACTTTCTATCCAGATGATTCCAGATATGCCTGTTTGAACATATGCCATTATCTTCATGATTCTTATCAAACCAGGATGAACCACGATCTAAAAAGCTTTATTTGGAACCAATATTCAGTGGAGAATAACCAGGAAGTTAAATAAATCTCATAGGAGTTGTGAGTAAGAAGATATCCCACTTTCTATCCAGATGATTCCAGATTAGCTGTTCGGACATATGGCAATATCTTCATGATTCTTATCAAACCAGGATGAACCAATATGTAAGAAGCTTGATTGGGAACCACTACTCAGTGGAGAATAACCACGAAGTTGAATAAATCTCATAGGAGTTGTGATTAAGAAGATATCCCACTTTTCTGTCCAGATGATTCCAGATTAGCCTGTTAGGACATATGGCAATATCTTCATGATTCTTATCAAACCAGGATGAACCAATATGTAAGAAGCTTCATTGGGAACCACTACTCAGTGGAGAATAACCAGGAAGTTGAATAAATCTCATAGGAGTTGTGAGTAAGAAGATATCCCACTTTCTATCCAGATGATTCCAGATTAGCCTTTTCGGACATATGTCATTATCTTCATGATTCTTATCAAACCAGGATGAACCACTGTCTAAGAAGCTTTATTTGGAACCACTATTCAGTGGAGAATAACCAGGAAGTTAAATAAATCTCATAGGAGTTGTGAGGAAGAAGATATCCCACTTTCTATCCAGATGATTCCAGATTAGCCTGTTCGGACATATGACAATAGCTTCATGATTCTTATTACACCAGGATGAACCACGATCTAAGAAGCTTTATTTGGAACCACTAATTAGTGGAGAATAACCATGAAGTTTAATAAATCTCATAAGTGTTGTGAGCAAGAAGATATCCCACCTTCTATCCAGATGATTCCAGATTAGCCTGTTCGGACATATGGCAATATCTTCATGATTCTTATCAAACCAGGATGAACCACGATCTAAGAAGCTTTATTTGGAACCACTAATCAGTGGAGAATAACCAGGAAGTTGAATAAATATCATAAGTGTTGTGAGCAACAAGATATCCCACCTTCTATCCAGATGATTACAGATTAGCCTGTTCGGACATATGCCAATATCTTCATGATTCTTATCAAACCAGGATGAACCACGATCTAAGAAGCTTTATTTGGAACCACTAATCAGTGGAGAATAACCAGGAAGTATAATAAATCTCATAAGTGTTGTGAGCAACAAGATATCCCACCTTCTATCCAGATGATTCCAGATTAGCTTGTTCGGACATATGGCAATATCTTCATGATTCTTATCAAACCAGGATGAACCACGATCTAAGAAGCTTTATTTTGAACCACTAATCAGTGGAGAATAACCAGGAAGTTGAATAAATCTCATAAGTGTTGTGAGCAACAAGATATCCCACCTTCTATCCAGATGATTACAGATTAGCCTGTTCGGACATATGCCAATATCTTCATGATTCTTATCAAACCAGGATGAACCACGATCTAAGAAGCTTTATTTGGAACCACTAATCAGTGGAGAATAACCAGGAAGTTGAATAAATCTCATAGGAGTTGTGAGTAAGAAGATATCCCACTTTCTATCCAGATGATTCCAGATTAGCCTGTTCGGACATATGGCAATATCTTCATGATTCTTATCAAACCAGGATGAACCAATATATAAGAAGCTTGATTGGGAACCACTAATCAGTGGAGAATAACCAGGAAGTTGAATAAATCTCATAGGAGTTGTGAGTAAGAAGATATCCCACTTTCTATCCAGATGATTCCAGATAAGCATGTTTGAACATATGCCATTATCTTCATGATTCTTATCAAACCAGGATGAACCACGATCTAAGAAGCTTTATTTGGAACCAATATTCAGTGGAGAATAACCAGGAAGTTGAATAAATCTCATAGGAGTTGTGAGTAAGAAGATATCCCACTTTATATCCAGATGATTCCAGATTAGCCTGTTCGGACATATGGCAATATCTTCATGATTCTTATCAAACAAGGATGAACCAATATATAAGAAGCTTTATTTGGAACCAATAATCAGTGGAGAATAACCAGGAAGTTGAATAAATCTCATAGGAGTTGTGAGGAAGAAGATATCCCACTTTCTATCCAAATGATTCCAGATTAGCATGTTCGGACATATGGCAATAGCTTCATGATTCTTATTCAACCAGGATGAACCACGATCTAAGAAGCTTTATTTGGAACCACTAATCAGTGGAGAATAACCAGGAAGTTGAATAAATCTCATAAGTGTTGTGAGCAACAAGATATCCCACCTTCTATCCAGATGATTACAGATTAGCCTGTTCGGACATATGCCATTATCTTCATGATTCTGATCAAACCAGGATGAACCACGATCTAAGAAGCTTTATTTGTAACCACTAATCAGTGGAGAATAACCAGGAAGTTGAATAAATCTCATAGGAGTTGTGATTAAGAAGATATCCCACTTTCTATCCAGATGATTCCAGATTAGCCTGTTCGGACATATGGCAATATATTCATGATTCTTATCAAACCAGGATGAACCACGATCTAAGAAGCTTTATTTGGAACCACTACTCAGTGTAGAATAACCAGGAAGTTGAATAAACCTCATAAGTGTTGTGAACAACAAGATATCCCACCTTCTATCCAGATGATTCCAGATTAGCCTGTTCGGACATATGCCATTATATTCATGATTCTTATCAAACCAGGATGAACCACGATCTAAGAAGCTTTATTTGGAACCACTAATCAGTGGAGAATAACCAGGAAGTTGAATAAATCTCATAAGTGTTGTGAGCAACAAGATATCCCACCTTCTATCCAGATTATTACAGATTAGCCTGTTCGGACATATGTCATTATCTTCATGATTCTTATCAAACCAGGATGAACCACGATCTAAGAAGCTTTATTTGGAACCACTAATCAGTGGAGAATAACCAGGAAGTTGAATAAATCTCATAGGAGTGGTGATTAAGAAGATATCCCACTTTCTATCCAGATGATTCCAGATTAGCCTGTTCGGACATATGGCAATATCTTCATGATTCTTATCAAACCAGGATGAACCAATATATAAGAAGCTTGATTGGGAACCACTAATCAGTGGAGAATAACCAGGAAGTTGAATAAATCTCATAGGAGTTGTGAGTAAGAAGATATCCCACTTTCTATCCAGATGATTCCAGATAAGCGTGTTTGAACATATGCCATTATCTTCATGATTCTTATCAAACCAGGATGAACCACAATCTAAGAAGCTTTATTTGGAACCACTATTCAGTGGAGAATAACCAGGATGTTGAATAAATCTCATAAGTGTTGTGAGCAAGAAGATATCCCACTTTCTATCCAGATGATTCCAGATTAGCCTGTTCGGACATATGGCAATATCTTCATGATTCTTATCAAACAAGGATGAACCAATATATAAGAAGCTTTATTTGGAACCACTAATCAGTGGAGAATAACCAGGAAGTTGAATAAATCTCATAGGAGTTGTGAGGAAGAAGATATCCCACTTTCAATCCAGATGATTCCAGATTAGCCTGTTCGGACATATGGCAATAGCTTCATGATTCTTATCAAACCAGGATGAACCACGAGCTAAGAAGCTTTATTTGGAACCACTAATCAGTGGAGAATAACCAGGAAGTTGAATAAATCTCATAAGTGTTGTGAGCAACAAGATATCCCACCTTCTATCCAGATGATTACAGATTAGCCTGTTCGGACATATGCCATTATCTTCATGATTCTTATTAAACCAGGATGAACCACGATCTAAGAAGCTTTATTTGGAACCACTAATCAGTGGAGAATAACCAGGAAGTTGAATAAATCTCATAGGAGTTGTGAGTAAGAAGATATCCCACTTTCTATCCAGATGATTCCAGATTAGCCTGTTCGGACATATGGCAATATCTTCATGATTCTTATCAAACCAGGATGAACCAATATATAAGAAGCTTTATTTGGAACCACTAATCAGTGGAGAATAACCAGGAAGTTGAATAAATCTCATAGGAGTTGTGAGGAAGAAGATATCCCACTTTCTATCCAGATGATTCCAGATTAGCCTGTTCGGACATATGGCAATAGCTTCATGATTCTTATCAAACCAGGATGAACCATTATATAAGAAGCTTTATTTGGAACCACTAATCAGTGGAGAATAACCAGGAAGTTGAATAAATCTCATAGGAGTTGTGAGGAAGAAGATATCCCACTTTCTATCCAGATGATTCCAGATTAGCCTTTTCGGACATATGGCAATAGCTTCATGATTCTTATCAAACCAGGATGAACCACGATCTAAGAAGCTTTATTTGGAACCACTAATCAGTGGAGAATAACCAGGAAGTTGAATAAATCTCATAGGAGTTGTGAGTAAGAAGATATCCCACTTTCTATCTAGATGATTCCAGATTAGCCTGTTCGGACATATGGCAATATCTTCATGATTCTTATCAAACCAGGATGAACCAATATATAAGAAGCTTGATTGGGAACCACTAATCAGTGGAGAATAACCAGGAAGTTGAATAAATCTCATAAGTGTTGTGAGCAAGAAGATATCCGACCTTCTATCTAGATGATTCCAGATTAGCCTGTTCGGACATATGCCATTATCTTCAGATTCTTATAAAACCAGGATGAACCAATATATATGAAGCTTGATTGGGAACCACTAATCAGTGGGGAATAACCAGGAAGTTGAATAAATCTCATAGTAGTTGTGAGTAAGAAGATATCCCACTTTCTATCCAGATGATTCCATATTAGCCTGTTCGGACATATGGCAATATCTTCATGATTCTTATCAAACCAGGATGAACCAATATATAAGAAGCTTTATTTGGAACCACTAATCAGTGGCGAATAACCAGGAAGTTGAATAAATCTCATAGGAGTTGTGAGGAAGAAGATATCCCACTTTCTATCCAGATGATTCCAGATTAGCCTGTTCGGACATATGCCAATATCATCATGATTCTTATCAAACCAGGATGAACCACGATCTAAGAAGCTTTATTTGGAACCACTAATCAGTGGAGAATAACCAGGAAGTTGAATAAATCTCTTAGGAGTTGTGAGTAAGAAGATATCCCCTTTCTATCCAGATGATTCCAGATTAGCCTGTTCGGACATATGGCAATATCTTCATGATTCTTATCAAACCAGGATGAACCAATATATAAGAAGCTTGATTGGGAACCACTAATCAGTGGAGAATAACCAGGAAGTTGAATAAATCTTATAGGAGTTGTGAGTAAGAAGATATCCCACTTTCTATCCAGATGATTCCAGATTAGCCTGTTCGGACATATGGCAATATATTCATGATTCTTATCAAACCAGGATGAACCACGATCTAAGAAGCTTTATTTGGAACCACTACTCAGTGGAGAATAACCAGGAAGTTGAATAAATCTCATAGGAGTTGTGAGTAAGAAGATATCCCACTTTCTGTCCAGATGATTCCAGATTAGCCTGTTCGGACATATGCCATTATCTTCATGATTCTTATCAAACCAGGATGAACCATGATCTAAGAAGCTTTATTTGGAACCACTAATCAGTGGAGAATAACCAGGAAGTTGAATAAATCTCATAAGTGTTGTGAGCAACAAGATATCCCACCTTCTATCCAGATGATTACAGATTAGCCTGTTCGGACATATGCCAATATCTTCATGATTCTTATCAAACCAGGATGAACCACGATCTAAGAAGCTTTATTTGGAACCACTAATCAGTGGAGAATAACCAGGAAGTTGAATAAATCTCATAGGAGTTGTGAGTAAGAAGATATCCCACTTTCTATCCAGATGATTCCAGATAACCCTGTTTGAACATATGCCATTATCTTCATGATTCTTATCAAACCAGGATGAACCACGATCTAAGAAGCTTTATTTGGAACCAATATTCAGTGGAGAATAACCAGGAAGTTAAATAAATCTCATAAGTGTTGTGAGCAAGAAGATATCCCACCTTCTATCCTGATTATTCCAGATTAGCCTGTTCGGACATATGCCATTATCTTCATGATTCTTATCAAACCAGGATGAACCACGATCTAAGAAGCTTTATTTGGAACCACTAATCAGTGGAGAATAACCAGGATGTTGAATAAATCTCATAAGTGTTGTGAGCAAGAAGATATCCCACCTTCTATCCAGATTATTCCAGATTAGCCTGTTCGGACATATGTCATTATTTTCATGATTCTTATCAAACCAGGATGAACCACGATCTAAGAAGCTTTATTTGGAACCACTAATCAGTGGAGAATAACCAGGAAGTTGAATAAATCTCATAAGTGTTGTGAGCAACAAGATATCCCACCTTCTATCCAGATGATTCCAGATTAGCCTGTTCGGACATATGCAATTATCTTCATGATTCTTATCAAACTAGGATGAACCGATATATAAGAAGCTTGATTGGGAACCACTAATCAGTTGAGAATAACCAGGAAGTTGAATAAATCTCATAGGAGTTGTGAGTAAGAAGATATCCCACTTTCTATCCAGATGATTTCAGATTAGCCTGTTCGGACATATGCCATTATCTTCATGATTCTTATCAAACCAGGATGAACCACGATCTAAGAAGCTTTATTTGGAACCACTAATCAGTGGAGAATAACCAGGAAGTTGAATAAATCTCATAGGAGTTATGAGGAAGAAGATATCCCACTTTTTATCCAGATGATTCAAGATTAGCCTGTTCGGACATATGGCAATAGCTTCATGATTCTTATCAAACCAGGATGAACCACGATCTAAGAAGCTTTATTTGGAACCACTAATCAGTGGAGAATAACCAGGAAGTTGAATAAATCTCATAGGTGTTGTGAGCAACAAGATATCCCACCTTCTATCCAGATGATTACAGATTAGCCTGTTCGGACATATGCCATTATCATGATTCTTATCAAACCAGGATGAACCACGATCTAAGAAGCTTTATTTGGAACCACTAATTAGTGGAGAATAACCAGGAAGTTGAATAAATCTAATAGGAGTTGTGAGTAAGAAGATATCCCACTTTCTATCCAGATGATTCCAGATTAGCTGTTCGGACATATGGCAATATCTTCATGATTCTTATCAAACTAGGATGAACCACGATCTAAGAAGCTTTATTTGGAACCACTAATCAGTGGAGAATAACCAGGAAGTTGAATAAATCTCATAAGTGTTGTGAGCAAGAAGATATCCCACCTTCTATCCAGATTATTCCAGATTAGCCTGTTCGGACATATGCCATTATCTTCATGATTCTTATCAAACCAGGATGAACCACGATCTAAGAAGCTTTATTTGGAACCACTAATCAGTGGAGAATAACCAGGAAGTTGAATAAATCTCATAGGAGTTGTGAGGAAGAAGATATCCCACTTTTTATCCAGATGATTCAAGATTAGCCTGTTCGGACATATGGCAATAGCTTCATGATTCTTATCAAACCAGGATGAACCACAATATAAGAAGCTTTATTTGGAACCACTAATCAGTGGAGAATAACCAGAAAGTTGAATAAATCTCATAAGTGTTGTGAGCAACAAGATATCCCACCTTCTATCTAGATGATTACAGATTAGCCTGTTCGGACATATGCCATTATCATGATTCTTATCAAACAAGGATGAACCACGATCTAAGAAACTTTATTGGGAACCACTACTCAGTGGAGAATAACCAGGAAGTTGAATAAATCTCATAGGAGTTGTGAGTAAGAAGATATCCCACTTTTCTGTTCAGACGATTCCAGATTAGCCTGTTAGGACATATGGCAATATCTTCATGATTCTTATCAAACCAGGATGAACCAATATGTAAGAAGCTTGATTGGGAACCACTACTCAGTGGAGAATAACCAGGAAATTGAATAAATCTCATAGGAGTTGTGAGTAAGAAGATATCCCACTTTCTATTCAGATGATTCCAGATTAGCCTGTTCGGACATTTGTCATTATCTTCATGATTCTTATCAAACCAGGATGAACCAATATAAAAGAAGCTTTATTTGGAACCACTAATCAGTGGAGAATAACCAGGAAGTTGAATAAATCTCATAGGAGTTGTGAGGAAGAAGATATCCCACTTTCTATCCAGATGATTCCAGATTAGCCTGTTCGGACATATGGCAATAGCTTCATGATTCTTATCAAACCAGGATGAACCACGATCTAAGAAGCTTTATTTGGAACCACTAATCAGTGGAGAATAACCAGGAAGTTGAATAAATCTCATAGGAGTTGTGAGTAAGAAGATATCCCACTTTCTATCTAGATGATTCCAGATTAGCCTGTTCGGACATATGGCAATATCTTCATGATTCTTATCAAACCAGGATGAACCAATATATAAGAAGCTTGATTGGGAACCAATAATCAGTGGAGAATAACCAGGAAGTTGAATAAATCTCATAAGTGTTGTGAGCAAGAAGATATCCGACCTTCTATCCAGATGATTCCAGATTAGCCTGTTCGGACATATGCCATTATCTTCATGATTCTTATCAAACCAGGATGAACCAATATATATGAAGCTTGATTGGGAACCACTAATCAGTGGGGAATAACCAGGAAGTTGAATAAATCTCATAGTAGTTGTGAGTAAGAAGATATCCCACTTTCTATCCAGATGATTCCATATTAGCCTGTTCGGACATATGGCAATATCTTCATGATTCTTATCAAACCAGGATGAACCAATATATAAGAAGCTTTATTTCGAACCACTAATCAGTGGCGAGTAACCAGGAAGTTGAATAAATATCATAGGAGTTGTGAGGAAGAAGATATCCCACTTTCTATCCAGATGATTCCAGATTAGCCTGTTCGGACATATGCCAATATCATCATGATTCTTATCAAACCAGGATGAACCACGATCTAAGAAGCTTTATTTGGAACCACTAATCAGTGGAGAATAACCAGGAAGTTGAATAAATCTCTTAGGAGTTGTGAGTAAGAAGATATCCCCCTTTCTATCCAGATGATTCCAGATTAGCCTGTTCGGACATATGGCAATATCTTCATGATTCTTATCAAACCAGGATGAACCAATATATAAGAAGCTTGATTGGGAACCACTAATCAGTGGAGAATAACCAGGAAGTTGAATAAATCTCATAGGAGTTGTGAGTAAGAAGATATCCCACTTTCTATCCAGATGATTCCAGATTAGCCTGTTCGGACATATGGCAATATATTCGTGATTCTTATCAAACCAGGATGAACCACGATCTAAGAAGCTTTATTTGGAACCACTACTCAGTGGAGAATAACCAGGAAGTTGAATAAATCTCATAGGAGTTGTGAGTAAGAAGATATCCCACTTTCTGTCCAGATGATTCCAGATTAGCCTGTTCGGACATATGCCATTATCTTCATGATTCTTATCAAACCAGGATGAACCATGATCTAAGAAGCTTTATTTGGAACCACTAATCAGTGGATTATAACCAGGAAGTTGAATAAATCAAATAAGTGTTGTGAGCAACAAGATATCCCACCTTCTATCCAGATGATTACAGATTAGCCTGTTCGGACATATGCCAATATCTTCATGATTCTTATCAAACCAGGATGAACCACGATCTAAGAAGCTTTATTTGGAACCAATAATCAGTGGAGAATAACCAGGAAGTTGAATAAATCTCATAGGAGTTGTGAGTAAGAAGATATCCCACTTTCTATCCAGATGATTCCAGATAACCCTGTTTGAACATATGCCATTATCTTCATGATTCTTATCAAACCAGGATGAACCACGATCTAAGAAGCTTTATTTGGAACCAATATTCAGTGGAGAATAACCAGGAAGTTAAATAAATCTCATAGGAGTTGTGAGTAAGAAGATATCCCACTTTCTATCCAGATGATTCCAGATTAGCTGTTCGGACATATGGCAATATCTTCATGATTATTATCAAACCAGGATGAACCACGATCTAAGAAGCTTTATTTGGAACCACTAATCAGTGGAGAATAACCAGGAATATGAATAAATCTCATAAGTGTTGTGAGCAAGAAGATACCCCACCTTCTATCCAGATTATTCCAGATTAGCCTGTTCGGACATATGCCATTATCTTCATGATTCTTATCAAACCAGGATGAACCACGATCTAAGAAGCTTTATTTTGAACCACTAATCAGTGGAGAATAACCAGGAAGTTGAATAAATCTCATAAGTGTTGTGAGAAACAAGATATCCCACCTTCTATCCAGATGATTCCAGATTAGCCTGTTCGGACATATGCAATTATCTTCATGATTCTTATCAAACCAGGATGAACCGATATATAAGAAGCTTGATTGGGAACCACTAATCAGTTGAGAATAACCAGGAAGTTGAATAAATCTCATAGGAGTTGTGAGTAAGAAGATATCCCACTTTCTATCCAGATGATTTCAGATTAGCCTGTTCGGACATATGCCATTATCTTCATGATTCTTATCAAACAAGGATGAACCACGATCTAAGAAACTTTATTGGGAACCACTACTCAGTGGAGAATAACCAGGAAGTTGAATAAATCTCATAGGAGTTGTGAGTAAGAAGATATCCCACTTTTCTGTTCAGACGATTCCAGATTAGCCTGTTAGGACATATGGCAATATCTTCATGATTCTTATCAAACCAGGATGAACCAATATGTAAGAAGCTTGATTGGGAACCACTACTCAGTGGAGAATAACCAGGAAGTTGAATAAATCTCATAGGAGTTGTGAGTAAGAAGATATCCCACTTTCTATTCAGATGATTCCAGATTAGCCTGTTCGGACATAGGTCATTATCTTCATGATTCTTATCAAACCAGGATGAACCAATATAAAAGAAGCTTTATTTGGAACCACTAATCAGTAGAGAATAACCAGGAAGTTGAATAAATCTCATAGGAGTTGTGAGGAAGAAGATATCCCACTTTCTATCCAGATGATTCCAGATTAGCCTGTTCGGACATATGGCAATAGCTTCATGATTCTTATCAAACCAGGATGAACCATGATCTAAGAAGATTTATTTGGAACCACTAATCAGTGGAGAATAACCAGGAAGTTGAATAAATCTCATAAGTGTTGTGAGCAACAAGATATCCCACCTTCTATCCAGATGATTACAGATTAGCCTGTTCGGACATATGCCAATATCTTCATGATTCTTATCAAACCAGGATGAACCACGATCTAAGAAGCTTTATTTGGAACCACTAATCAGTGGAGAATAACCAGGAAGTTGAATAAATCTCATAGGAGTTATGAGGAAGAAGATATCCCACTTTCTATCCAGATGATTCCAGATTAGCCTGTTCGGACATATGGCAATAGCTTCATGATTCTTATCAAACCAGGATGAACCACGATCTAAGAAGCTTTATTTGGAACCACTAATCAGTGGAGAATAACCAGGAAGTTGAATAAATCTCATAAGTGTTGTGAGCAACAAGATATCCCACCTTCTATTCAGATGATTAAAGATTAGCCTGTTCGGACATATGCCATTATCTTCATGATTCTTATCAAACCAGGATGAACCACAATCTAAGAAGCTTTATTTGGAACCACTAATCAGTGGAGAATAACCAGGAAGTTGAATAAATCTCAGAGGAGTTGTGAGTAAGAAGATATCCCACTTTCTATCCAAATGATTCCAGATTAGCCTGTTCGGACATATGGCAATATCTTCATGATTCTTATCAAACCAGGATGAACCAATATATAAGAAGCTAGATTGGGAACCACTAATCAGTGGAGAATAACCAGGAAGTTGAATAAATCTCATAAGTGTTGTGAGCAAGAAGATATCCGACCTTCTATCCAGATGATTCCAGATTAGTCTGTTCGGACATATGCCATTATCTTTATGATTCTTATCAAACCAGGATTAACCAATATATATGAAGCTTGATTGGGAACCACTAATCAGTGGGGAATAACCAGGAAGTTGAATAAATCTCATAGTAGTTGTGAGTAAGAAGATATCCCACTTTCTAACCAGATGATTCCAGATTAGCCTGTTCGGACATATGGCAATATATTCATGATTCTTATCAAACCAAGATGAACCACGATCTAAGAAGCTTTATTTGGAACCATTACTCAGTGGAGAATAACCAGGAAGTTGAATAAATCTCATAGGAGTTGTGAGTAAGAAGATATCCCACTTTATGTCCAGATGATTCCAGATTAGCCTGTTCGGACATATGCCATTATCTTCATGATTCTTATCAAACCAGGATGAACCATGATCTAAGAAGCTTTATTTGGAACCACTAATCAGTGGAGAATAACCAGGAAGTTGAATAAATCTCATAAGTGTTGTGAGCAACAAGATATCCCACCTTCTATCCAGATGATTACAGATTAGCCTGTTCGGACATATGCCAATATCTCCATGATTCTTATCAAACCAGGATGAACCACGATCTAAGAAGCTTTATTTGGAACCACTAATCAGTGGAGAATAACCAGGAAGTTGAATAAATCTCATAGGAGTTGTGAGTAAGAAGATATCCCACTTTCTATCCAAATGATTCCAGATTAGCCTGTTCGGACATATGGCAATATCTTCATGATTCTTATCTAACCAGGATGAACCAATATATAAGAAGCTTGATTGGGAACCAATAATCAGTGGAGAATAACCAGGAAGTTGAATAAATCTCATAGGAGTTGTGAGTAAGAAGATATCCCACTTTCTATCCAGATGACTCCAAATAACCCTGTTTGAACATATGCCATTATCTTCATGATTCTTATCAAACCAGGATGAACCACGATCTAAGAAGCTTTATTTGGAACCACTATTCAGTGGAGAATAACCAGGAAGTTAAATAAATCTTATAGGAGTTGTGAGTAAGAAGATATCCCACTTTCTATCCAGATGATTCCAGATTAGCTGTTCGGACATATGGCAATATCTTCATGATTCTTATCAAACCAGGATGAACCACGATCTAAGAAGCTTTATTTGGAACCACTAATTAGTGGAGAATAACCAGGAAGTTGAATAAATCTCATAAGTGTTGTGAGCAAGAAGATATCCCACCTTCTATCCAGATTATTCCAGATTAGCCTGTTCGGACATATGCCATTATCTTCATGATTCTTATCAAACCAGGATGAACCACGATCTAAGAAGCTTTATTTGGAACCACTAATCAGTGGAGAATAACCAGGAAGTTTAATAAATCTTATAAGTGTTGTGAGAAACAAGATATCCCACCTTCTATCCAGATGATTCCAGATTAGCCTGTTCGGACATATGCAATTATCTTCATGATTCTTATCAAACCAGGATGAACCAATATATAAGAAGCTTGATTGGGAACCACTAATCAGTTGAGAATGACCAGGAAGTTGAATAAATCTCATAGGAGTTGTGAGTAAGAAGATATCCAACTTTCTATCTAGATGATTTCAGATTAGCCTGTTCGGACATATGCCATTATCTTCATGATTCTTATCAAACCAGGATGAACCACGATCTAAGAAGCTTTATTTGGAACCACTAATCAGTGGAGAATAACCAGGAAGTTGAATAAATCTCATAGGAATTGTGAGGAAGAAGATATCCCACTTTTTATCCAGATGATTCCAGATTAGCCTGTTCGGACATATGGCAATAGCTTCATTATTCTTATCAAACCAGGATGAACCACGATCTAAGAAGATTTATTTGGAACCACTAATCAGTGGAGAATAACCAGGAAGATGAATAAATCTCATAAGTGTTGTGAGCAACAAGATATCCCACCTTATATCCAGATGATTACAGATTAGCCTGTTCGGACATATGCCATTATCATGATTCTTATCAAACCAGGATGAACCACGATCTAAGAAGCTTTATTTGGAACCACTAATCAGTGGAGAATAACCAGGAAGTTGAATAAATCTCATAGGAGTTGTGAGTAAGAAGATATCCCACTTTCTATCCAGATGATTCCAGATTAGCCTGTTCGGAAATATGGAAATATCTTCATGATTCTTATCAAACCAGGATGAACCAATATATAAGAAGCTTGATTGGGAACCACTAATCAGTGGAGAATAACCAGGAAGTTGAATAAATCTCATAGGAGTTGTGAGTAAGAAGATATCCCACTTTCTATCCAGATGATTCCAGATTAGCCTGTTCGGACATATGCCATTATCTTCATGATTCTTATCAAACCAGGATGAACCACGATTTAAGAAGATTTATTTGGAACCAATATTCAGTGGAGAATAAATAGGAAGTTAAATAAATCTCATAGGAGTTGTGAGTAAGAAGTTATCCCACTTTCTATCCAGATGATTCCAGATTAGCTGTTCGGACATATGGCAATATCTTCATGATTCTTATCAAACCAGGATGAACCACGATCTAAGAAGATTTATTTGGAACCACTAATCAGTGGAGAATAACCAGGAAGTTGAACAAATCTCATTAGTGTTGTGAGCAACAAGATATCCCACCTTCTATCCAGATGATTCCAGATTAGCCTGTTCGGACATATGCAATTATCTTCATGATTATTATCAAACCAGGATGAACCAATATATAAGAAGCTTGATTGGGAACCACTAATCAGTGGAGAATAACCAGGAAGTTGAATAAATCTCATAGGAGTTGTGAGTAAGAAGATATCCCACTTTCTATCCAGATGATTCCAGATTAGCCTGTTCGGACATATGCCATTATCTTCATGATTCTTATCAAACCAGGATGAACCACGATATAAGAAGCTTTATTTGGAACCACTAATCAGTGGAGAATAACCAGGAAGTTGAATAAATCTCATAGGAGTTGTGAGGAAGAAGATATCCCACTTTTTATCCAGATGATTCCAGATTAGCCTGTTCGGACATATGGCAATAGCTTCATGATTCTTATCAAACCAGGATGAACCACGATCTAAGAAGCTCTATTTGGAACCACTAATCAGTGGAGAATAACCAGGAAGTTGAATAAATCTAATAAGTGTTGTGAGCAACATGATATCCCACCTTCTATCCAGATGATTACAGATAAGCCTGTTCGGACATATGCCATTATCTTCATGATTCTTATCAAACCAGGATGAACCACGATCTAAGAAGCTTTATTTGGAACCACTAATCAGTGGAGAATAACCAGGAAGTTGAATAAATCTCATAGGAGTTGTGAGTAAGAAGATATCCCACTTTCTATCCAGATGATTCCAGATTAGCCTTTTCGGACATATGGCAATATCTTCATGATTCTTATCAAACCAGGATGAACCAATATATAAGAAGCTTGATTGGGAACCACTAATCAGTGGAGTGTTGAGATGAGCTTGAGATAATGAGTATGATTATCATGGAAAGGAGAGAAGAAGAAATGTAACTTGGAAAAGTTACCA
Organism: Raphanus raphanistrum x Raphanus sativus; assembly: GCA_019705995.1. Lineage (NCBI taxonomy): Eukaryota > Viridiplantae > Streptophyta > Magnoliopsida > Brassicales > Brassicaceae > Raphanus > Raphanus raphanistrum x Raphanus sativus. The sequence continues at coordinate 1,436,305 of CM034043.1, read as the reverse complement.
CACAGTAAAAATATTGTTACTGTGTGGTAAAAGTAAAATGGAGTGTGCAGAGTGAATAGTGAGCAAGAGGTAAAGCCTTGAAGTGAACTAGAGGGTTAGAAGAAAGCAGCAAGCATCTGACCGTTTATAGATAAGGGGAGAGGCGCGCCAAGGGCTGGAGACAGGCTGTAAAGGCAAGAGCATCTGGTCTAAGATGCTCTTGGCATCAAGCGTGTGTGAGCTCTCAGCCAAGTGATTCAAAACCAGTCTCTCCCACCTTTTTGACTCTACATGCTCCTAATTGTAATTAGGATGTCGAAACCCTTGTTCTCTCCATCCTATATATATTGTAACTCAGCTCCTTAATAAAGATTAGACAGTTCTTGACATATTTTCTCTTAAGTCTCTAAGTCTCTTTACAATGATTCTTCATTAGTCTCTCTTAATCTCTTCTTATTCTCACTTAATCTCTTGAATCTATTCTCTTCTTTACTCAGATTACTCTAAACTCCTAAAATAATATGGTATCAGAGCCAGGTTTATGAGAATCTGAGCTTGTTTGTGTCGATTTACTTGAAGATTAAAGGTTGAAGCTTTGAAGAGTTCTTTGAAGAATCAAGCCTCAAGTCTTCTTCTTTTGTGTTGCGGTTTCAAGTCTGGTTCCTTGCGTGTGATTACAAGTCTCTGGTGTATTTGTGAAGCGTGTGTCTCAAGTTCAAGTCTTAGCAAAAGATGGAGGAAGGGATGAACATGAACATGAAGGTGGCGGTTACTTTCAAGGGAAGCAACTACTTGGTGTGGTCTCGGATGCTGAGAACCACTGTTGGATGTAAGGGTTTGTGGAAGCACATCACTCATGGTGTTGCTCCTCCACTGATGATTACTCAAGGCGAAGACGAGGAGGAGGTTTCCAACGAGGAAGCCGTGGAGAAATGGCAGCAAAAAGACTTGTTGGTGCTGTCGGTTCTTCATGCTTCTTTGGATCCAACTATCCTTGATGCATACAGCTATTGCGAGTCAGCAAAAGAGCTGTGGGATACCTTGAAGAAAGTGTATGGAAACACATCAAACCTCAGCCGGGTCTTTGAAGTGAAGCAAGCTATCAACAATCTTGTTCAAGATGAAATGGAGTTCACCAAGCATCTAGGCAGGTTCAGATAACTCTGGTCAGAGCTGGAGATGCTGAGGCCGAGTACAGTTGATCCGAGTGAGCTAAACAAGAGGCGTGAACAAGACAAGGTGTTTGGCTTGCTGTTAACTTTGAACCCGAACTACAAGAGTCTCATCCAGCACCTATTGAGAGAAGATGATCTACCTGACCTTGAGGAAGTGTGTGCGAGGATTCAGAAGGAGCAAGGGTCCATGGGCTTGTTTGGATAGAAGGGTGATGTGCCATTGGTGAATCAAGCAGCTCAAAGTGACTCGGGTGAAGCAGTTCAAGCCAACAAGGCTCATGGGAAGTATGAGGAAAGAAAGTTCAGTGGAACTTGTGATCATTGCAAGAAGCAAGGGCATAAGAAGAGCCAGTGTTGGATCCTACACCCTCACTTGAAGCCGGCAAAGTTCTTGAAAGATAGAGAAGCAAAGGCCAACATGGGAGAAGGTTCAAGTGGTGGTGGCGGCTCAACAAGCAGAAACAATGATGGAGAGGGGCGCGAGAGTGAAAGCAAGGCACTGGTGACTTACACAGGCAATCCAAGGGGCAATGATCAAGACTTCATCTGGAGATCAGATCTTGATGCCCTCATGAAGATGCTAAAGGATAATGGTAACATCTTTGGTTATTCCTTTGGTGCTTCTATGTTGGCAAAGAGTGTTGAAAACTCTTGTGTTGATTCACCTAGGATTGCATATAAAGATCCTTGCATCACTTATCATGAGACCCGATACAGTTTGAGACCTATGCTAGCTAATAGTACTAGGAGTAAGGTTACTACAACTGATCATGTTGCTAAAGTGTCTAGTCTCACTTGTCATAGTGCTAGAAATACATCCAAACCATTGATTGTAGATTCTGGTGCATCTCATCATATGATAAGTGATACCAATTTGATCAGTGACATAGAGCCTACTCATGGTCATGTCATGATTGCAAATGGTGATAAAATCTCAATAAAGGGAATAGGAAACTTGAAACTGTTTGATAAGCATACTAGAGCTTTTTATATTCCTGAGTTTACTTCAAATTTGCTTTCTGTTAAGAAATGTGCTACTGATTTACATTGCAATGTTATCTTTAGTCCTAATGATGTGAAGTTTCAGGATATTGAGAGCAGTAGACTGATCGGAAAAGGAGGCACAAGAGGAGATCTCTACATGCTTGAAGACTTAGCTCCTGTTTCTGATTATAGTTGCTCTTTTACTTCTGCTTCTAGTTTGAATAAAAATGCATTGTGGCATGCTAGATTAGGTCATCCTCATGGCAGAGCTTTGAACTTGATGTTACCAGGTGTTGTTTTTGAAAACAAAGATTGTGAGGCTTGTATTTTGGGCAAGCATTGTAAGACTGTTTTTAAAAATTCATCTACTGTTTATGAAAAATGCTTTGATTTAATTCATAGTGATGTTTGGACTGCACCTTGTTTATCTAGAGAAAATCACAAGTATTTTGTTTCTTTCATTGATGAAAAATCGAAATACACCTGGTTAACAATGATTCCATCAAAAGATAGGGTGTTAGATGCATTCAAAAATTTTCAAGCATATGTGACTAACCGTTATCTTGCTAAGATTAAAATTTTGAGATCAGATAATGGAGGGGAGTACACAAGCCATGCTTTCAGAGATCATCTAGCTCACCATGGGATCCTTCATCAAACTAGCTGTCCTTACACTCCTCAGCAGAATGGAGTGGCCGAGAGGAAGAACAGACACCTTATGGAGGTGGCCAGGTCTATGATGTTTCAAGCAAATGTGCCTAAGAGGTATTGGAGTGATGCTGTGGCTACAGCTTGCTACTTGATCAACCGGATACCTACAAGAGTATTGGGTGGGAAGTCACCTTTTGATGTGCTGAACAAGCGCAAGCCATCAGTTGATCACTTGAGAGTCTTTGGGTGTCTTTGCTATGTGTTTGTTCCAGGAGAGCTGAGGAATAAACTTGAAGCCAGAAGTGTCAAAGCTATCTTTATAGGATACTCTACTACTCAAAAGGGCTACAAGTGTTATGATCCGGATACTAGAAGAGTCCTCATCTCAAGGGATGTGAAGTTCATTGAAGAGAGAGGATATTATGAGGAAAAGAATCAAGAAGACTTGAGGGATCTGACATCTGATAAGGCAGGAGCTTTGCGGTTGATTCTAGAGGGTCTAGGAATCAACATGTCCCAGGATTCGAACTCTGGCAGAAGAGAACCACCAAGAAGTGTTCCAGCACCAACTGAAGCTGTTACAACCCCTCACCTTGATCTTGAAGGGGGGGAGGGAACCTGAAACTCAAGAGACTGTCCAAGATGGAGCAGCAGTGAGTGAGGGAGGAGATGAGAGAGTTCCAGGCTCTCATGATCAAGGTGTGGAGTCACCACATCAGAATCAAGAAGAAGAAACAATCCAAGAAGAAACAATCCAAGTACAAGAAGAGGAGCAGCCGAGTGGTAGTAACCAAGAGACTGAGGCTGAAGAAGCTATTCCACTAAGGAGGAGTACAAGGCTGAAGAAGGATCCTTCCTCTTGGGTAAACACGAGAGTGTACTACAATGCCCAAGCAGTGGAGCATCCTTCCCAAGCAGTGTGCTCCTTTGCGGAGTTCCCACAAGAGCATGTAGCTTTTACTGTGAGTTTGGATGAGAGTTATGTTCCAAGATCATATGAGGAAGCTATTGCTCTGAAGGAATGGAGAGACTCAGTTGCTGATGAGTCTGAAGCTATGATTAAGAATGAAACTTGGTATGAAAGTGAGTTACCAAAAGGAAAGAAGGCAGTAACCAGCAAGTGGGTGTTTACTATCAAGTTCTATCCTGATGGGAGGATAGAGAGGCGCAAATCAAGACTGGTGGCAAGAGGATTCACTCAGACTTATGGTGAGGATTACATAGAGACATTTGCTCCAGTTGCCAAACTCCATACCATCCGGATTGTATTGTCCTTGGCTGTGAATCTTGAGTGGGATCTTTGGCAAATGGATGTGAAGAATGCTTTTCTTCAAGGAGAACTTGAAGATGAAGTATATATGCATCCACCACCAGGCTTTGAGCATCTTGTGAAGAAAGGGAATGTATTGAGATTGAAGAAAGCTATCTATGGTTTGAAGCAATCACCAAGAGCATGGTACAACAAGCTGAGTACTACACTGAATGGAAGGGGTTTTAGGAAGTCAGAGCTGGATCATACCTTATTTACTCTTACTACTCCATCCGGGATCATAGTTCTACTAGTGTATGTGGATGATATCATCATCACTGGTAGTGATAAGGAGGGGATCAAAGCTACCAAGGAGTTTCTCAAGGCAAGCTTTGAGATTAAAGATTTGGGAGAGATGAAATACTTTCTTGGGATTGAGATATGCAGATCAAAGGAAGGCTTATTCTTGTCTCAAAGAAAGTATATCATTGATCTCTTGAAGGGAGCAGGTGTGTATGGAGGAAAGACAGCAAGGATGCCTATGGAAGATGGCTATAAGGTTCCACGTGAGGGGGAGATTGAAGATAGCAAGCCATTCCATGATCTTAAGCTGTATTGGAAGCTGGTGGGGAAGCTGATTTACTTGACTATCACTCAACCTGATGTATGCTTTGCAGTGAATCAAGTAAGTCAGCATATGCAAACTCCCAAGGAACACCATTGGAGGATGGTAGAAAGGATCTTGATGTATCTTAATGGCACTACTGGTATTGGAGTGTGGATGGGATGCAACAAGAGCACTGAAGTAGTAGGATATTGTGATGCTGATTGGGCAGGAGACCGAGCTGATAGAAGATCAGCCACTGGCTATTGCACTTTCATTGGAGGCAACTTGGTAACTTGGAAGAGTAAGAAGCAGAAGGTGGTGTCTTGTTCTAGTGCAGAGGCTGAGTACAGAGCTATGCTAAAGCTCACAAACGAGTTGGTGTGGATCAAAGGTATCTTGAAACACTTGGAGATCATACAAGCCACACCAATGACCATGCATTGTGATAACCAAGCGGCTATTCACTTTGCATCCAACTCAGTCTTCCATGAGAGAACAAAGCACATTGAGGTTGATTGTCACAAAGTGAGGCAGATGATGGTTCTAGGAGTGATCTTGCCTTGCTACACTAGAAGTGAGGATCAGTTAGCTGATGTGTTTACTAAGGCAGCGAGGCAGAAGACTATGGAGTCCATTCATATCAGGTTGGGACTCATTGATATAAGCAAGAGCAGCTAGTCTGTTGTGGTCAAAATCGGTCAAGACGAAATCGATGTCCGAAAGTCTCGGAAAAACATGAAAGATGTTAGAGCAACCTCGAGAGACTAATTGTTAATCGAGAAACCTTGGAAAAATATTAAGTTCGAGATTAATCATCTCGAAATCAACGGCTAAAAACGTTTTCTACACGAAGAAAAACCTACGGAAAACTAAAAAGAACGCAAAAACACGCACAAGCCGAAGGAACCGAGCAGCCGACTCCGATCGCGGCCGTGGCCGCTGGGTGGCTAGCCCCCGTGCTGGCCGTAGCCGCCGGCGGCTAGCGCCCGTGCTGGCCGTGGCCGCCGGGCGGCTAGCCCCCGTGCTGGCTGTGGCCGACGGTGGCTAGCGCCCGTGCTGGCCGTGGCCGCCGGGCGGCTAGCCCCCGTGCTGGCCGTGGCCGCCGGGCGGCTAGCCCCCGTGCTGGCCGTGGCCGCCGGCGGCTAGCGCCCGTGCTGGCCGTGGCCGCCGGGCGGCTAGCCCCCGTGCTGGCCGTAGCCACCGGCGGCTAGCGCCCGTGCCGGCCGTGGTCGCCGGGCGGCTAGCCCCGTGCTGGCTCGGGTCATCGGGCGGCTAGTATTCGTGCGTAAGTTCTAGGCCCCCGGGTTGCCAGAAATCCGTGTTTTGCAACTTTCCGAGATCCCGCAAACAAAACTCCTTTTCCTGCTCCAAGATTTCGGAGAACCCGTAAGACGTTAACGGACAGAAAGACTTCGTATAAAACGGTGATGGTTATCTTAAAACACCATTCGCCTTAGCAATGGATCGAAGATCTTCTAAAAGACTCGACATCCAAGTAGGAGCATTCTTTCAAAGAAATCGTAGAAAACAACGGAAGTCCGGAAGACGGCCCGAAAGGGACCAAACCCGATCGGACGGCCCATTTACGATTTTCTAAAAGATAGATACGGCGGTTTACAATTATCTTCACATAACAAGATAAATGTTAAACTTCCGAAAGGATAAATGTCAAATTTCCGAAAGGATAAATGTCAACTTTCCCGATAAACACGAAGGCCGACGAAAATGAAAAAAGCCCAGCTCGCGGCAGAACTCAGCCCATCAAGAATAGACCGTCATATGGGAGTATATAAGCAAGGCTAGGAGCAGAGGAAGGGAGATCCGAAATCAGAAGAAAGAAACCCCTCTAGAGCAACTTAGAACTTAGGCTTTTATTTCCTTTTTAGCGAGCTGCGACTCAACTAGGTTAGATCTAGGTTTTGAGACTAGTGACGATCGACAGCTCTTGCGGCCAAGATCTCGACCTGTTGTTCAAACGCTCTCCGCGAATTCGGAAATAAGATTCTTTCTTTTGCTCTCTTTATTTTACGCATTTATTCCCAAACTAAACTCGTATTAACTTCGTCGTGCGTGGCCCAGCAGATAGCCGGGATCCTCGGGGAAAACTAGGTCAACTTAGTTTTCCTACGTTTAAACTTGACTAAAATCGACAGTGCGAATTTCGGTTCCCACAGTTTGGCGCTAGAAGGAGGGGGATGCACGGATTTATCTTTCTCGCAACTACGCACGCCCAGTTAAGCATGTCTGCTAACGCGGAAAAAGACAAGCAAACGCACGACGGACCAGCCGCCGATGCCAACGCTGAGAAGACTCCTGCCGGAAACGTATCGACGGTCACTGCCGAGGCAAACACCGCGATGCTGGACCAGGTGAAGGAACTGTTCGCCACCTCCCAGAAACGGTCGGAAGAACAAGAGAAATTAATGGCTTCACTCGCTAAACAGGTCAATACCTTAACAGCGAAAAGCAAACTCCCGCGCGGATCCACCAAGGTGAGGCGTATCAGGAGGCTCGACTTCGGAACTGCCGGAGACCAAGAAAAAGATGCCCCGAGAAAATCCCCGGAACTCATCCCTGACGATACCACTCCGGCGGGGCAGAAGAAAACGACGGATAACCTCCCACCTCCCGAAAGGGAAAACGAAGGAGACGACGTCGAAAGAATCAATCTGGATATCAGCGATTAATCGGATCCGTCCGACGAAGACGCCGACATCCACCACAGAAGGACCCGAAGTCAGTCAGCTCGACTGGCGGCAGCCTTCGAAAAACCCATCACAGAAGAGGAAGAAGACCTCTACTGGTCAGAGCAAGAGAGGTTGGCTGAAGACCAGACTCGGACCTATCGCAGCCAACGTAGACAAAGGAGCGCGAACGGCGCCAACGAGATCCATGATTTGCGCGAGTACATCGCAAAAACTGCAGCCGAGGTGAAAGCGGTAAAATCGCAGATTCACCACGCAACCAGCACTGCCCCCGAGATAGACCTGCTCCTCGAGGAATCGAGAAAGACTCCGTTCACCTCTCGAATCACGGACGCACGAGTCTCAGATCCCGGGAAAATAAAGCTTCCCACCTACGACGGAACCACATATCCGAAGGCACATCTGCAGTCCTTCCAGATCGCGATGGCGAGGTCTAAACTTCCGGAGCGGGAAAAGGACGTCGGCTGCTGTCTCCTATTCGTCGAGAACCTCAGAGGTGCTGCGCTCGAGTGTTTCTCACACTTGAAAAGAAACTCCATCGGAAGTTTCCGCCAGCTTGCTTCAGCTTTTCTGAAGCAATTCTCCATGTTCATGGACAGGGAAACTTCCGACGTAGACCTTTGGAATCTAATTCAAAAGGAAGATGAACCGCTCCGAGACTACATAAGGAGGTTCAAACTCGTGATGTCCAGGGTAACAGGCCTCAGCGACAGAGTCGCCATCGACGCCCTGAGAAAAAACCTCTGGTACAAATCGAAATTCCGAAAGTGGATTTCTCTGGAGAGGCCACGCACCACCCAGGACACTCTCCACAAGGCGACGGATTTCATCATCGTGGAAGAAGAGATGAAAGTCCTAGCGCAAAAGCATGGACCGCAGAAAGCGTCCGGCAAGAAGAAAACCTCTCGTAACGACAAGTACGTCCATCACGAAGGGGAAGACGTCCAAGGCGAACATAACTACGCCGTCAATTCCGAACAAGGAAGGACCGCCGGAAACACTTGGACGCGGAACTCGTACAAGGACAATTCCAGCTGCGAGTTCCATCAGACGAGAGGTCACTCCACCGCCAGCTGCAAAGTCCTCGGCGCTAGACTCATTACGAAGCTGCTTGCCGGTGAACTAGCAACGGTCAGGAGCGTGAAAGACCTGCTCCTAGATTCTGATCGTCCGCCGAAGACCGACGGAGCCAATCCCGAGAATAACGCTCCTGGAACTCAATCGGGCGAAAAACACGGACGGAGACAAGACGGCGAAGGAAACAACAACAACCGCCAAAGGATCAACATGATCATCGGAGGATCGCATTTTTACCAGGACTCCGTTTCGTCGATCAAAGCCTACGGACGGAGGGCCGAAACAAGCCCCAGATGGTGTCCAGAGGACGACGTTCCCAATCACGCAATCATCTTCGAGGAACAGGGTAGGGCCGGACTCGATAAACCCCACTATGATCCTCTGGTCATCGACTTGGTGATTCAGGATCTCCAAGTCGGCCGCATCCTCATCGACACAGGAAGCACGGTCAACATCATGTTCCGCGACACTCTGCAGAGGATGAACATACCCCTCGGAGAAGTCATCCCAGAACCAAGACCGTTGACTGGATTCTCGGGCGTCACATCCATGACCCTCGGAAAAATCAGACTCCCGGTCATGGCTAAAGAAGTCACGAAGATCGTCGAATTCGCGGTAGTGATAACCCGGCTATCTATAACGCCATAATGGGAACTCCTTGGATAAACGCCATGAAGGCAGTCCCGTCCACTTACCATCTCAGCGTCAAGTTTCCAACACCGACTGGAACAGCGGTAATCTGGGGAAGCCAAAAACAGTAGCGACTCTGCTTCCTGGCCGAACATAAATTGCGCAGCAATCGGAACGCCTTAGTAGCTAACCCGAAGCGAACTAAGAAGCATCTGAGTATCTCCGAGAACTCAGCAAAGAACAGCTTGGGTTTGTCCGAACAGGCCACAACTCAGGATAGCGGGAAAATCCTCGAGTCCATCGCCGAAAGAACGGATGACCTAACTCCCAACGCGACCACCGACTTAGCTGAAACAGTCAAGGCGCCGGAAATCGTGGAGTAATAGCAACCGCGATAGAAACAGAACTACGAGATGGCTTGATCCTCGCAAGAGGTACGTAGGCGGCTCGTCGCAACCCGACGAGTTCAGCTATCCCCCTCACCAAAAAGGGGGGGGGGAAGATGGGGACAAACATCCTTGTACTCCCGCAAAAATACTTTTCACATGTACTCTACATTATAAAGTCTTTAATTCAAATGCTTGCTCAACGCATAAACATTACGGAAAACGAAAATCATATCTTTGAGGAACGCGAGACGTCGCTAGTTCCCGAAAAGTCTTGATTCTCCATTTTCCTCCAAACAGTCCATCCGCGACTCTAAAAAACTCTATCAAACAGTCTGTCCGCGACTCTAAAGTTCATTTCCGTCGATTGGCCCCGACGGAAAAATATAGAAACGTTTCACTCAATCAAATTTGTAGTCTGGCTTCTAACGAAGTCCTCTTGCATCCGACAAGGATACCATAGAGCGCTATACAAAAAAATCCAAATTTTGGTTAGCTCTTCGTAAAGGAAGTAGCTCGACTCGTATCCAAACGAATCATATAAGCCGATAAGCACTTCGCAGATTCTAAAACGGTACGAGTCAGGTCGAAACCGCAAACAGGTAAAACGAAAGTCGATTTGTCATCGCACAGCTTCAGTCTGAAAGTAGACCTAGGTCTTGCCCTAAACCCGGCCTTGCTGGTATCTAAGACATCTCATAGGCATAAGTATCCAGAATAAGAGATTCCAAAATTTGCCTCTTATCGCTTACAAACCTAACGTTCACTACAAAGTAACCTACGGATCAAGCGACAAAAAAAGAGATTGAATACGAAGTGACTGCACGTATTCAAACCCTCTACACTTGACGAAAGTATAAATCAAAACGCAGAATTCATAAAAGCATTCATAGCAGGGATTCAAAAGCCACCAACGGCCAATCCCGAGAAACACAAAGTCACGCGACCTCCAAAGGGTCGCAACACATACATACAAACAGCCACACTTGGCCTATCACAAATTATAATCGAATGCATAACAATCGGTTAGAGATATTCCAAACGAGGAGTCGGGCTGGTCGACCTCTTCACCCCCGTCGCCTGCATTCAAACCCGTGCCTACATCCGCCGTATCTTCCGAGACTTGGATAGGATTCCACAACTCTCGAATTCTCCCTTCGATCGGAGGAACAAAGGATTCGGCGTTAGCGCATATTCTCATCGAGCCATCCATCGCGGCAAGTTCGCCGGAAAGAGAGAAACCCTCACGCTGCATCTTGTGTAGAGTACCGACCGAACCACGACTCTCGCGAAAATCGCCTACAAAGTCCTGAGCCTCTTTGTATGCTTCGAATTCGGTAGAGAAAAATTTCAGCCCTTCGGTTCAGCTCGGCGGCAGCTCTTCTCCGCCCGCTCCTTTCCGCATGAACGAGGGCTCGAGCCTGGACCTCGGCTTGCCGGCGTTTTTGCTCCTCCACCTCCAACCGATACTTGGCGATTTCCCTTTCCGTTTCCTCCGCTTTGAAACGGGCCAGCCGGGCAGTACGGAAACTTCCATCGATCGATGCATTTCACACTCTCACGGCCTGCAAAGAAGTCGAGGTCAAATAAAAAGAAAAGGGGATTTACTCAAGTTTCAAAAACAAACCTCGTTGACCAAGCGAGCACCCTCCGCAGTCACCTTGTCCCTCTCCTCGTTGTCCAAAGACTCGTCACGGGAAAACGCCAGAGGGAGTTCATCAAAGAAGTCACCCGGGGGAGGAACACCCTGATTCTCTGTAGTGAAGTCAGGATCGTATCTCGGCAGCTCACCATTTCCCGACGAGGCCTCGAAAGCAATCCCTTTATCCTTCCGAGATCTCCGCCTCCGCCTTGAAGGGGCAAAAACGTAGGATCCATCATTGACACAGGGCCGGGTACCGCCTCGCGATCGGTGAAGCGCGACCGCCCCTCGAATCCGGTCAAGAGTAAAGGAGTTCCAGGAACAAGGCATTGTCCTAAAAATGTCTCTCTTGGTCGAAAGATCGGAAGGAACATGCGTGAGACACCTGTTCTCTGAACAAAAAAAAAAAAAAAACACACACACAATCAGTACTCGCTTTTCGGATTCTAAGAAAGGGGATGCGACAATCTTACCTCGTTGGTACAACCAGTCCGTCGGGAATAGGTGGAGAAAGCCTTCCTCGACAGACTCTCCATCTATCCTCACGAAAAAGAAACGGTCGACGTAATCCTTGGCGTGCGAGGTGACTCCCTGGATTACCGAAAAATTGGTCCTCGCATTCATGGAGTATACTCCATTGATGCTCGTCGTCTTGGAGTTCCACAACCCTTCAAAGTCAGCAGGGCTAAGGTCCATCCCTAACTCGTAACTCAAAATCACAACGCCAAGCCAGCTTTCCAAAGCCAGCACGTTCAGCTGGCTGATTACGATTCCGAAACGGTCGAGAGCCTGAACAATGACCCCAGGGATTGGGAACCACAGTCGGCATTGCGTCAGGAACGCCTCGTAGCAAGTAAAGTAACCCTTCGGAGGATGCTCTGAACTCTCATTCCCATGAGGAATGCGAAACATGACTCCCTTCGGAACCTTATAAAACTCTCGAAGAGTTCCGAGATATTCAGGGGATACTTCGCTCGGCGAGTCAGTTTCCTTACGCGCCCTCAGAGGTCGCCGGGGAATCAGGATCACGGGAAGGGGAGCATCAGAACCGAAGACGGCGTCGCAATACGCGCTCCTGTCAATCTTTGGAACCTCGGGTTTCAGAACTTTCTCCTCGGCATGGAAACTATCCGAAGACGAGTGAGACTGCCTCATCGAGGATTTTGATCTTGAAGTCATTCTTTTCTTAAAGGTAGAGAGAGAATTTGCAAGAGAGAGATTAACTTAAGATTCTTGGGTGAAATAAGAATGGTAAAGAATTCACAAGTCTTTATAGGCAAGGATTTGACTATTCACCCCGACCTTCGACACGATTTCGTCTCCATACTTTCCTCACGAACCATACCGCAAGCTAGGACCTACAAACCCTACGGCTCCTAGCTAGCTGGGGGCCTAACTGTTGGGGTCAAAATCGGTCAAGACGAAATCGATGTCCGAAAGTCTCGGAAAAACATGAAAGATGTTAGAGCAACCTCGAGAGACTAATTGTTAATCGAGAAACCTTGGAAAAATATTAAGTTCGAGATTAATCATCTCGAAATCAACGGCTAGAAACGTTTTCTACACGAGGAAAAACCTACGGAAAACTAAAAAGTACGCAAAAACACGCACAAGCCGAAGGAACCGAGCAGCCGACTCCGGTCGCGGCCGTGGCCGCCGGGCGGCTAGCCCCCGTGCTGGCCGTAGCCGCCGGCGGCTAGCGCCTGTGCTGGCCGTGGCCGCCGGGCGGCTAGCCCCCGTGCTGGCCGTGGCCGCCGGCGGCTAGCGCCCGTGCTGGCCGTGGTCGTCGGGCGGCTAGCCCCCGTGCTGGCCGTGGCCGCCGGGCGGCTAGCCCCCGTGCTGGCCGTGGCCGGCGGCAGCTAGCGCCCGTGCTGGCCGTGGCCGCCGGGCGGCTAGCCCCCGTGCTGGCCGTAGCCGCCGGCGGCTAGCGCCCGTGCCGGCCATGGTCGCTGGGCGGCTAGACCCGTGCTGGCTCGGGTCATATGGCGGCTAGTCTTCGTGCGTAAGTTCTAGGCCCCCGGGTTGCCAGAAATCCGTGTTTTGCGACTTTCCGAGATCCCGCAAACAAAACTCCTTTTCCTGCTCCAAGATTTCGGAGAACCCGTAAGACGTCAAGGGACAGAAAGACTTCGTATAAAACGGTGATGGTTATCTTAAAACACCATCGCCTCAGCAATGGATCGAAGATCTTCCGAAAGACTCGACATCCAAGTAGGAGCATTCTTTCAAGGAAATCGTAGAAAACAACGGAAGTCCGGAAGACGGCCTCAAAAGGACCAAACCCGATCGGACGGCCCATTTACGATTTTCTAAAAGATAGATACGACGGTTTACAATTATCTTCACATAACAAGATAAATGTTAAACTTCCGAAAGGATAAATGTCAAATTTCCGAAAGGATAAATGTCAACTTTCCCGATAAACACGAAGGCCGACGAAAATGGAAAAAGCCCAGCTCGCGGCAGACTCAGCCCATCAAGAATAGACCATCATATGGGAGTATATAAGCAAGGCTAGGAGCAGAGGAAGGGGGATCCGAAATCAGAAGAAAGAAACCACTCTAGAGCAACTTAGAACTTAGGCTTTTATTTCCTTTTTAGCGAGCTGCGACTCAACTAGGTTAGATCTAGGTTTTGAGACTAGTGACGATCGACAGCTCTTGCGGCCAAGATCTCGACCTGTTGTTCAAACGCTCTCCGCGAATTCGGAAATAAGATTCTTTCTTTTGCTCTCTTTATTTTACGCATTTATTCCCAAACTAAACTCGTATTAACTTCGTCGTGCGTTGCCCAGCAGATAGCCGGGATCCTCGGGGAAAACTAGGTCAACTTAGTTTTCCTACGTTTAAACTTGACTAAAATCGACAGTGCGAATTTCGGTTCCCACATAGTCCCCTTAGTCATGAGTTCTTTACTCTTTTTCCCTCATCAAAGTTTTGTCCCAATGGGTTTTCTTTGATGAGGTTTTTAATGAGGAAGAGCTCATGGCTATCCAAGCTTGACTTGTTCCACATGGTCAAGCTTGAGGGGGAGTGTTGAGATGAGCTTGAGATAATGAGTATGATTATCATGGAGAGGAGAGAGGAAGAAATGTAACTTGGAAAAGTTACCACACAGTAAAAATATTGTTACTGTGCGGTAAAAGTAAAATGGAGCGTGCAGAGTGAATAGTGAGCAAGAGGTAAAGCCTTGAAGTGAACTAGAGGGTTAGAAGAAAGCAGCAAGCATCTGACCGTTTATGGATAAGGGGAGAGGCGCGCCAAGGGCTGGAGACAGGCTGTAAAGGCAAGAGCATCTGGTCTAAGATGCTCTTGGCATCAAGCGTGTGTGAGCTCTCAGCCAAGTGATTCAAAACCAGTCTCTCCCACCTTTTTTACTCTACATGCTCCTAACAGTAATTAGGATGTCGAAACCCTTGTTCTCTCCATCCTATATATATTGTAACTCAGCTCATTAATAAAGATTAGACAGTTCTTGACATATTTTCTCTTAAGTCTCTAAGTCTCTTTACAATGATTCTTCATTAGTCTCTCTTAATCTCTTCTTATTCTCACTTAATCTCTTGAATCTATTCTCTTCTTTACTCAGATTACTCTAAACTCCTAAAATAATATGGAGAATAACCAGGAAGTTGAATAAATCTCATAGGAGTTGTGAGTAAGAAGATATCCCACTTTCTATCGAGATGATTCCAGATAAGCCTGTTTGAACATATGCCATTATCTTCATGATTCTTATCAAACCAGGATGAACCACGATCTAAGAAGCTTTATTTGGAACCACTATTCAGTGGAGAATAACCAGGAAGTTAAATAAATCTCATAGGAGTTGTGAGTAAGAAGATATCCCACTTTCTATCCAGATGATTCCAGAGTAGCTGTTCGGACATATGGCAATATCTTCATGATTCTTATCAAACCAGGATGAACCAATATGTAAGAAGCTTGATTGGGAACCACTACTCAGTGGAGAATAACCAGGAAGTTGAATAAATCTCATAGGAGTTGTGATTAAGAAGATATCCCACTTTTCTGTCCAGATGATTCCAGATTAGCATGTTAGGACATATGGCAATATCTTCATGATTCTTATCAAACCAGGATGAACCAATATGTAAGAAGCTTGATTGGGAACCACTACTCAGTGGAGAATAACCAGGAAGTTGAATATATCTCATAGGAGTTGTGAGTAAGAAGATATCCCACTTTCTATCCAGATGATTCCAGATTAGCCTGTTCGGACATATGTCATTATCTTCATGATTCTTATCAAACCAGGATGAACCACGGTCTAAGAAGCTTTATTTGGAACCACTATTCAGTGGAGAATAACCAGGAAGTTAAATAAATCTCATAGGAGTTGTGAGGAAGAAGATATCCCACTTTCTATCCAGATGATTCCAAATTAGCCTGTTCGGACATATGACAATAGCTTCATGATTCTTATTACACCTGGATGAACCACGATCTAAGAAGCTTTATTTGGAACCACTAATCAGTGGAGAATAACCAGGAAGTTGAATAAATCTCATGTGTGTTGTGAGCAAAGAAGATATCCCACCTTCTATCCAGATGATTCCAGATTAGCCTGTTCGGACATATGGCAATATCTTCATGATTCTTATCAAACCGGGATGAACCACGATCTAAGAAGCTTTATTTGGAACCACTAATCAGTGGAGAATAACCAGGAAGTTGAATAAATCTCATAAGTGTTGTGAGCAACAAGATATCCTACCTTCTATCCAGATGATTACAGATTAGCCTGTTCGGACATATGCCAATATCTTCATGATTCTTACCAAACCAGGATGAACCACGATCTAAGAAGCTTTATTTGGAACCACTAATCAGTGGAGAATAACCAGGAAGTTGAATAAATCTCATAAGTGTTGTGAGCAACAAGATATCCCACCTTCTATCCAGATGATTACAGATTAGCATGTTCGGACATATGCCAATATCTTCATGATTCTTATCAAACCAGGATGAACCACGATCTAAGAAGCTTTATTTGGAACCACTAATCAGTGGAGAATAACCAGGAAGTTGAATAAATATCATAGGAGTTGTGAGTAAGAAGATATCCCACTTTCTATCCAGATGATTCCAGATTAACCTGTTCGGACATATGGCAATATCTTCATGATTCTTATCAAACCAGGATGAACCAATATATAAGAAGCTTGATTGGGAACCACTAATCAGTGGAGAATAACCAGGAAGTTGAATAAATCTCATAGGAGTTGTGAGTAAGAAGATATCCCACTTTCTATCCAGATGATTCCAGATAAGCCTGTTTGAACATATGCCATTATCTTCATGATTCTTATCAAACCAGGATGAACCACGGTCTAAGAAGCTTTATTTGGAACCACTATTCAGTGGAGAATAACCAGGAAGTTGAATAAATCTCATAGGAGTTGTGAGTAAAAAGATATCCCACTTTCTATCCAGATGATTCCAGATTAGCTTCTTCGGAAATATGGCAATATCTTCATGATTCTTATCAAACCATGATGAACCAATATATAAGAAGCTTTATTTGGAACCACTAATCAGTGGAGAATAACCAGGAAGTTGAATAAATCTCATAGGAGTTGTGAGTAAGAAGATATCCCACTTTCTATCCAGATGATTCCAGATTAGCCTGTTCGGACATATGCCATTATCTTCATGATTCTTATCAAACCAGGATGAACCACGATCTAAGAAGCTTTATTTGGAACCACTAATCAGTGGAGAATAACCAGGAAGTTGAATAAATCTCATAGGAGTTGTGAGGAAGAAGATATCCCACTTTTTATCCAGATGATTCCAGATTAGCCTGTTCGGACATATGGCAATAGCTTCATGATTCTTATCAAACCAGGATGAACCATGATCTAAGAAGCTTTATTTGGAACCACTAATCAGTGGAGAATAACCAGGAAGTTGAATAAATCTCGTAAGTGTTGTGTGCAACAAGATATCCCACCTTCTATCCAGATGATTACAGATTAGCTTGTTCGGACATATGCCATTATCTTCATGATTCTTATCAAACCAGGATGAACCACAATCTAAGAAGCTTTATTTGGAACCAATAATCAGTGGAGAATAACCAGGAAGTTGAATAAATCTCATAGGAGTTGTGAGTAAGAAGATATCCCACTTTCTATCCAGATGATTCCAGATTCGCCTGTTCGGACATATGCCATTATCTTCATGATTCTTATCAAACCAGGATAAACCACGATCTAAGAAGCTTTATTTGGAACCACTAATCAGTGGAGAATAACCAGGAAGTTGAATAAATCTCATAGGAGTTGTGAGGAAGAAGATATCCCACTTTTTATCCAGATGATTCCAGATTAGCCTGTTCGGACATATGGCAATAGCTTCATGATTCTTATCAAACCAGGATGAACCATGATCTAAGAAGCTTTATTTGGAACTACTAATCAGTGGAGAATAACCAGGAAGTTGAATAAATCTCGTAAGTGTTGTGTGCAACAAGATATCCCACCTTCTATCCAGATGATTACAGATTAGCCTGTTCGGACATATGCCATTATCTTCATGATTCTTATCAAACCAGGATGAACCACAATCAAATAAGCTTTATTTGGAACCACTAATCAGTGGAGAATAACCAGGTAGTTGAATAAATATCATAGGAGTTGTAAGTAAGAAGATATCCCACTTTCTATCCAGATGATTCCAGATAAGCCTGTTTGAACATATGCCATTATCTTCATGATTCTTATCAAACCAGGATGAACCACGATCTAAGAAGCTTTATTTGGAACCACTATTCAGTGGAGAATAACCAGGAAGTTAAATAAATCTCATAGGAGTTGTGAGTAAGAAGATATCCCACTTTCTATCCAGATGATTCCAGATTAGCTGTTCGGACATATGGCAATATCTTCATGATTCTTATCAAACCAGGATGAACCAATATGTAAGAAGATTGATAGGGAACCACTACTCAGTGGAGAATAACCAGGAAGTGGAATAAATCTCATAGGAGTTGTGATTAAGAAGATATCCCACTTTTCTGTCCAGATGATTCCAGATTAGCCTGTTAGGACATATGGCAATATCTTCATGATTCTTATCAAACCAGGATGAACCAATATGTAAGAAGCTTGATTGGGAACCATTACTCAGTGGAGAATAACCAGGAAGTTGAATAAATCTCATAGGAGTTGTGAGTAAGAAGATATCCCACTTTCTATTCAGATGATTCCAGATTAGCCTGTTCGGACATATGTCATTATCTTCATGATTCTTATCAAACCAGGATGAACCACGGTCTAAGAAGCTTTATTTGGAACCACTATTCAGTGGAGAATAACCAGGAAGTTAAATAAATCTCATAGGAGTTGTGAGGAAGAAGATATCCCACTTCCTATCAAGATGATTCCAGATTAGCATGTTCGGACATATGACAATAGCTTCATGATTCTTATTACACCAGGATGAACCACGATTTAAGAAGCTTTATTTGGAACCACTAATCAGTGGAGAATAACCAGGAAGTTGAATAAATCTCATAAGTGTTGTGAGCAAGAAGATATCCCACCTTCTATCCAGATGATTCCAGATTATCCTGTTCGGACATATGGCAATATCTTCATGATTCTTATCAAACCAGGATGAACCACGATCTAGGAAGCTTTATTTGGAACCACTTATCAGTGGAGAATAACCAGGAAGTTGAATAAATCTAATAAGTGTTGTGAGCAACAAGATATCCCACCTTCTATCCAGATGATTACAGATTAGCCTGTTCGGACATATGCCAATATCTTCATGATTCTTATCAAACCAGGATGAACCACGATCTAAGAAGCTTTATTTGGAACCACTAATCAGTGGAGATTAACCAGGAAGTTGAATAAATCTCATAAGTGTTGTGAGCAACAAGATATCCCACCTTCTAATGGCAATATATTCATGATTCTTATCAAACCAGGATGAACCAATATGTAAGAAGCTTGATTGGGAACCACTACTCAGTGGAGAATAACCAGGAAGTTGAATAAATCTCATAGGAGTTGTGATTAAGAAGATATCCCACTTTTCTGTCCAGATGATTCCAGATTAGCCTGTTAGGACATATGGCAATATCTTCATGATTCTTATCAAACCAGGATGAACCAATATGTAAGATGCTTGATTGGGAACCATTACTCAGTGGAGAATAACCAGGAAGTTGAATAAATCTCATAGGAGTTGTGAGTAAGAAGATATCCCACTTTCTATTCAGATGATTCCAGATTAGCCTGTTCGGACATATGTCATTATCTTCATGATTCTTATCAAACCAGGATGAACCACGGTCTAAGAAGCTTTATTTGGAACCACTATTCAGTGGAGAATAACCAGGAAGTTAAATAAATCTCATAGGAGTTGTGAGGAAGAAGATATCCCACTTCCTATCCAGATGATTCCAGATTAGCCTGTTCGGACATATGACAATAGCTTCATGATTCTTATTACACCAGGATGAACCACAATTTAAGAAGCTTTATTTGGAACCACTAATCAGTGGAGAATAACCAGGAAGTTGAATAAATCTCATAAGTGTTGTGAGCAAGAAGATATCCCACCTTCTATCCAGATGATTCCAGATTATCCTGTTCGGACATATGGCAATATCTTCATGATTCTTATCAAACCAGGATGAACCACGATCTAAGAAGCTTTATTTGGAACCACTAATCAGTGGAGAATAACCAGGAAGTTGAATAAATCTAATAAGTGTTGTGAGCAACAAGATATCCCACCTTCTATCCAGATGATTACAGATTAGCATGTTCGGACATATGCCAATATCTTCATGATTCTTATCAAACCAGGATGAACCACGATCTAAGAAGCTTTATTTGGAACCACTAATCAGTGGAGAATAACCAGGAAGTTGAATAAATCTCATAAGTGTTGTGAGCAACAAGATATCCCACCTTCTAATGGCAATATATTCATGATTCTTATCAAACCAGGATGAACCAATATGTAAGAAGCTTGATTGGGAACCACTACTCAGTGGAAAATAACCAGGAAGTTGAATAAATCTCATAGGAGTTGTGATTAAGAAGATATCCCACTTTTCTGTCCAGATGATTCCAGATTAGCCTGTTCGGACATATGCCATTATCTTCATGATTCTTATCAAACCAGGATGAACCACGATCTAAGAAGCTTTATTTGGAACACTATTCAGTGGAGAATAACCAGGAAGTTGAATAAATCTCATAGGAGTTGTGAGTAAGAAGATATCCCACTTTCTATCCAGATGATTCCAGATTAGCCTGTTCGGACATATGGCAATATATTCATGATTCTTATCAAACCAGGATGAACCCCGATCTAAGAAGCTTTATTTGGAACCACTACTCAGTGGAGAATAACCAGGAAGTTGAATAAATCTAATAAGTGTTGTGAGCAACAAGATATCCCACCTTCTATCCAGATGATTACAGATTAGCCTGTTCGGACATATGCCAATATCTTCATGATTCTTATCAAACCAGGATGAACCACGATCTAAGAAGCTTTATTTGGAACCACTAATCAGTGGAGAATAACCAGGAAGTTGAATAAATCTCATAAGTGTTGTGAGCAACAAGATATCCCACCTTCTAATGGCAATATATTCATGATTCTTATCAAACCAGGATGAACCAATATGTAAGAAGCTTGATTAGGAACCACTACTCAGTGGAGAATAACCAGGAAGTTGAATAAATCTCATAGGAGTTGTGATTAAAAAGATATCCCACTTTTCTGTCCAGATGATTCCAGATTAGCCTGTTAGGACATATGGCAATATCTTCATGATTCTTATCAAACCAGGATGAACCAATATGTAAGAAGCTTGATTGGGAACCATTACTCAGTGGAGAATAACCAGGAAGTTGAATAAATCTCATAGGAGTTGTGAGTAAGAAGATATCCCACTTTCTATTCAGATGATTCCAGATTAGCCTGTTCGGACATATGTCATTATCTTCATGATTCTTATAAAACCAGGATGAACCACGGTCTAAGAAGGTTTATTTGGAACCACTATTCAGTGGAGAATAACCAGGAAGTTAAATAAATCTCATAGGAGTTGTGAGGAAGAAGATATCCCACTTCCTATCCAGATGATTCCAGATTAGCCTGTTCGGACATATGACAATAGCTTCATGATTCTTATTACACCAGGATGAACCACGATTTAAGAAGCTTTATTTGGAACCACTAATCAGTGGAGAATAACCAGGAAGTTGAATAAATCTCATAAGTGTTGTGAGCAAGAAGATATCCCACCTTCTATCCAGATGATTCCAGATTATCCTGTTCGGACATATGGCAATATCATCATGATTCTTATCAAACCAGGATGAACCACGATCTAAGAAGCTTTATTTGGAACCACTAATCAGTGGAGAATAACTAGGAAGTTGAATAAATCTAATAAGTGTTGTGAGCAACAAGATATCCCACCTTCTATCCAGATGATTACAGATTAGCCTGTTCGGACATATGCCAATATCTTCATGATTCTTATCAAACCAGGATGAACCACGATCTAAGAAGCTTTATTTGGAACCACTAATCAGTGGAGAATAACCAGGAAGTTGAATAAATCTCATAAGTGTTGTGAGCAACAAGATATCCCACCTTCTAATGGCAATATATTCATGATTCTTATCAAACCAGGATGAACCAATATGTAAGAAGCTTGATTGGGAACCACTACTCAGTGGAGATTAACCAGGAATTTGAATAAATCTCATAGGAGTTGTGATTAAGAAGATATCCCACTTTTCTGTCCAGATGATTCCAGATTAGCCTGTTCGGACATATGCCATTATCTTCATGATTCTTATTAAACCAGGATGAACCACGATCTAAGAAGCTTTATTTGGAACACTATTCAGTGGAGAATAACCAGGAAGTTGAATAAATCTCATAGGAGTTGTAATTAAGAAGATATCCCACTTTTCTGTCCAGATGATTCCAGATTAGCCTGTTCGGACATATGCCATTATCTTCATGATTCTTATCAAACCAGGATGAACCCCGATCTAAGAAGCTTTATTTGGAACCACTACTCAGTGGAGAATAACCAGGAAGTTGAATAAATCTCATAAGTATTGTGAGCAACAAGATATCCCACCTTCTATCCAGATGATTCCAGATTAGCCTGTTCGGACATATGCCATTATCTTCATGATTCTTATCAAACCAGGATGAACCACGATCTAAGAAGCTTTATTTGGAACCACAAATCAGTGGAGAATAACCGGGAAGTTGAATAAATCTCATAGGAGTTGTGAGGAAGAAGATATCCCACTTTCTATCCAGATGATTCCAGATTAGCCTGTTCGGACATATGGCAATAGCTTCATGATTCTTATCAAACCAGGATGAACCACGATCTAAGAAGCTTTATTTGGAACCACTAATCAGTGGAGAATAACCAGGAAGTTGAATAAATCTCATAAGTGTTGTGAGCAACAAGATATCCCACCTTCTATCCAGATGATTACAGATTAGCCTGTTCGGACATATGCCATTATCTTCATGATTCTTATCTAACCAGGATGAACCACGATCTAAGAAGCTTTATTTGGAACCACTAATCAGTGGAGAATAACCAGGAAGTTGAATAAATCTCATAGGAGTTGTGAGTAAGAAGATATCCCACTTTCTATCCAGATGATTCCAGATAAGCATGTTTGAACATATGCCATTATCTTCATGATTCTTATAACACCAGGATGAACCACGATCTAAGAAGCTTTATTTGGAACCACTATTCAGTGGAGAATAACCAGGAAGTTGAATAAATCTCATAGGAGTTGTGAGTAAGAAGATATCCCACTTTCTATCCAGATGATTCCAGATTAGCCTTTTCGGACATATGGCAATATCTTCATGATTCTTATCAAACCAGGATGAACCAATATATAAGAAGCTTGATTGGGAACCACTAATCAGTGGAGAATAACCAGGAAGTTGAACAAATCTCATAGGAGTTGTGAGTAAGAAGATATCTCACTTTCTATCCAGATGATTCCAGATAAGCCTGTTTGAACATATGCCATTATCTTCATGATTCTTATCAAACCAGGATGAACCACGATCTAAGAAGCTTTATTTGGAACCACTATTCAGTGGAGAATAACCAGGAAGTTGAATAAATCTCAGAAGTGTTTTGAGCAACAAGATATCCCACCTTCTATCCAGATGAGTACAGATTAGCCTGTTCGGACATATGCCAATATCTTTATGATTCTTATCAAACCAGGATGAACCACGATCTAAGAAGCTTTATTTGGAACCACTAATCAGTGGAGAATAACCAGTAATTTGAATAAATCTCATAGGAGTTGTGAGTAAGAAGATATCCCACTTTCTATCCACATGATTCCAGATTAGCATGTTCGGACATATGCCATTATCTTCATGATTCTTATCAAACCAGGATGAACCAATATATATGAAGCTTGATTGGGAACCACTAATCAGTGGGGAATAACCAGGAAGTTGAATAAATCTCATAGTAGTTGTGAGTAAGAAGATATCCCACTTTTCTGTCCAGATGATTCCAGATAAGCATGTTCGGACATATGCCATTATCTTCATGATTCTTATTAAACCAGGATGAACCACGATCTAAGAAGCTTTATTTGGAACACTATTCAGTGGAGAATAACCAGGAAGTTGAATAAATCTCATAGGAGTTGTGATTAAGAAGATATCCCACTTTTCTGTCCAGATGATTCCAGATTAGCCTGTTCGGACATATGCCATTATCTTCATGATTCTTATCAAACCAGGATGAACCCCGATCTAAGAAGCTTTATTTGGAACCACTACTCAGTGGAGAATAACCAGGAAGTTGAATAAATCTCATAAGTATTGTGAGCAACAAGATATCCCACCTTCTATCCAGATGATTCCAGATTAGCCTGTTCGGACATATGCCATTATCTTCATGATTCTTATCAAACCAGGATGAACCACGATCTAAGAAGCTTTATTTGGAACCACTAATCAGTGGAGAATAACCGGGAAGTTGAATAAATCTCATAGGAGTTGTGAGGAAGAAGATATCCCACTTTCTATCCAGATGATTCCAGATTAGCCTGTTCGGACATATGCCATTATCTTCATGATTCTTATCTAACCAGGATGAACCACGATCTAAGAAGCTTTATTTGGAACCACTAATCAGTGGAGAATAACCAGGAAGTTGAATAAATCTCATAGGAGTTGTGAGTAAGAAGATATCCCACTTTCTATCCAGATGATTCCAGATTAGCCTGTTCGGACATATGGTAATATCTTCGTGATTCTTATCAAACCAGGATGAACCAATATATAAGAAGCTTGATTGGGAACCACTAATCAGTGGAGAATAACCAGGAAGTTGAATAAATCTCATAAATGTTGTGAGCAAGAAGATATCCCACCTTCTATCCAGATGATTCCAGATTAGCCTGTTCGGACATATGCCATTATCTTCATTATTCTTATCAAACCAGGATGAACCACGATCTAAGAAGCTTTATTTGGAACCACTAATCAGTGGAGAATAACCAGTAATTTGAATAAATCTCATAGGAGTTGTGAGTAAGAAAATATCCCACTTTCTATCCAGATGATTCCAGATTAGCCTGTTCGGACATATGGCAATATCTTCATGATTCTTATCAAACCAGGATGAACCAATATGTAAGAAGCTTGATTGGGAACCACTACTCAGTGGAGAATAACCAGGAAGTTGAATAAATCTCATAGGAGTTGTGATTAAGAAGATATCCCACTTTTCTGTCCAGATGATTCCAGATTAGCCTGTTCGGACATATGCCATTATCTTCATGATTCTTATCAAACCAGGATGAACCACGATCTAAGAAGCTTTATTTGGAACACTATTCAGTGGAGAATAACCAGGAAGTTGAATAAATCTCATAGGAGTTGTGAGTAAGAAGATATCCCACTTTCTATCCAGATGATTCCAGATTAGCCTGTTCGGACATATGGCAATATATTCATGATTCTTATCAAACCAGGATGAACCCCGATCTAAGAAGCTTTATTTGGAACCACTACTCAGTGGAGAATAACCAGGTAGTTGAATAAATCTCATAAGTGTTGTGAGCAACAAGATATCCCACCTTCTATCCAGATGATTCCAGATTAGCCTGTTCGGACATATGCCATTATCTTCATGATTCTTATCAAACCAGGATGAACCACGATCTAAGAAGCTTTATTTGGAACCACTAATCAGTGGAGAATAACCAGGAAGTTGAATAAATCTCATAGGAGCGGTGATTAAGAAGATATCTCACTTTCTATCCAGATGATTCCAGATTAGCCTGTTCGGACATTTGGCAATATCTTCATGACTCTTATCAAACCAGGATGAACCAATATATAAGAAGCTTGATTAGGAACCACTAATCAGTGGAGAATAACCAGGAAGTTGAATAAATCTCATAGGAGTTGTGAGTAAGAAGATATCCCACTTTCTATCCAGATGATTCCAGATAAGCATGTTTGAACATATGCCATTATCTTCATGATTCTTATAACACCAGGATGAACAACGATCTAAGAAGCTTTATTTGGAACCACTATTCAGTGGAGAATAACCAGGAAGTTGAATAAATCTCATAGGAGTTGTGAGTAAGAAGATATCCCACTTTCTATCCAGATGATTCCAGATTAGCCTTTTCGAACATATGGCAATATCTTCATGATTCTTATCAAACCAGGATGAACCAATATATAAGAAGCTTGATTGGGAACCACTAATCAGTGGAGAATAACCAGGAAGTTGAACAAATCTCATAGGAGTTGTGAGTAAGAAGATATCCCACTTTCTATCCAGATGATTCCAGATAAGCCTGTTTGAACATATGCCATTATCTTCATGATTCTTATCAAACCAGGATGAACCACGATCTAAGAAGCTTTATTTGGAACCACTATTCAGTGGAGAATAACCAGGAAGTTGAATAAATCTCAGAAGTGTTTTGAGCAACAAGATATCCCACCTTCTATCCAGATGAGTACAGATTAGCCTGTTCGGACATATGCCAATATCTTTATGATTCTTATCAAACCAGGATGAACCACGATCTAAGAAGCTTTATTTGGAACCACTAATCAGTGGAGAATAACCAGTAATTTGAATAAATCTCATAGGAGTTGTGAGTAAGAAGATATCCCACTTTCTATCCACATGATTCCAGATTAGCATGTTCGGACATATGCCATTATCTTCATGATTCTTATCAAACCAGGATGAACCAATATATATGAAGCTTGATTGGGAACCACTAATCAGTGGGGAATAACCAGGAAGTTGAATAAATCTCATAGTAGTTGTGAGTAAGAAGATATCCCACTTTCTATCCAGATGATTCCAGATTAGCCTGTTCGGACATATGGCAATATATTCATGATTCTTATCAAACCAGGATGAACCACGATCTAAGAAGCTTTATTTGGAACCAATACTCAGTGGAGAATAACCAGGAAGTTGAATAAATCTCATAGGAGTTGTGAGTAAGAAGATATCCCACTTTCTGTCCAGATGATTCCAGATTAGCCTGTTCGGACATATGCCATTATCTTCATGATTCTTATCAAACCAGGATGAACCATGATCTAAGAAGCTTTATTTGGAACCACTAATCAGTGGAGAATAACCAGGAAGTTGAATAAATCTCATAAGTGTTGTGAGCAACAAGATATCCCACCTTCTATCGAGATGATTACAGATTAGCCTGTTCGGACATATGCCAATATCTTCATGATTCTTATCAAACCAGGATGAACCACGATCTAAGAAGCTTTATTTGGAACCACTAATCAGTGGAGAATAACCAGGAAGTTGAATAAATTTCATAGGAGTTGTGAGTAAGAAGATATCCCACTTTCTATCCAGATGATTCCAGATTAGCCTGTTCGGACATATGGCAATATCTTCATGATTCTTATCAAACCAGGATGAACCAATATATAAGAAGCTTGATTGGGAACCACTAATCAGTGGAGAATAACCAGGAAGTTGAATAAATCTCATAGGAGTTGTGAGTAAGAAGATATCCCACTTTCTATCCAGATGATTCCAGATAACCATGTTTGAACATATGCCATTATCTTCATGATTCTTATCAAACCAGGATGAACCACGATCTAAGAAGCTTTATTTGGAACCACTAATCAGTGGAGAATAACCAGGAAGTTGAATAAATCTCATAGGAGTTGTGAGTAAGAAGATATCCCACTTTCTATCCAGATGATTCCAGATTAGCCTGTTCGGACATATGGCAATATATTCATGATTCTTATCAAACCAGGATGAACCACGATCTAAGAAGCTTTATTTGGAACCAATACTCAGTGGAGAATAACCAGGAAGTTGAATAAATCTCATAGGAGTTGTGAGTAAGAAGATATCCCACTTTCTGTCCAGATGATTCCAGATTAGCCTGTTCGGACATATGCCATTATCTTCATGATTCTTATCAAACCAGGATGAACCATGATCTAAGAAGCTTTATTTGGAACCACTAATCAGTGGAGAATAACCAGGAAGTTGAATAAATCTCATAAGTGTTGTGAGCAACAAGATATCCCACCTTCTATCGAGATGATTACAGATTAGCCTGTTCGGACATATGCCAATATCTTCATGATTCTTATCAAACCAGGATGAACCACGATCTAAGAAGCTTTATTTGGAACCACTAATCAGTGGAGAATAACCAGGAAGTTGAATAAATTTCATAGGAGTTGTGAGTAAGAAGATATCCCACTTTCTATCCAGATGATTCCAGATTAGCCTGTTCGGACATATGGCAATATCTTCATGATTCTTATCAAACCAGGATGAACCAATATATAAGAAGCTTGATTGGGAACCACTAGTCAGTGGAGAATAACCAGGAAGTTGAATAAATCTCATAGGAGTTGTGAGTAAGAAGATATCCCACTTTCTATCCAGATGATTCCAAATAACCCTGTTTGAACATATGCCATTATCTTCATGATTCTTATCAAACCAGGATGAACCACGATCTAAGAAGCTTTATTTGGAACCACTATTCAGTGGAGAATAACCAGGAAGTTAAATAAATCTCATAGGAGTTGTGAGTAAGAAGATATCCCACTTTCTATCCAGATGATTTTAGATTAGCTGTTTGGACATATGGCAATATCTTCATGATTCTTATCAAACCAGGATGAACCACGATCTAAGAAGCTTTATTTGGAACCACTAATCAGTGTAGAATAACCAGGAAGTTGAATAAATCTTATAAGTGTTGTGAGCAAGAAGATATCCCACCTTCTATCCAGATTATTCCAGATTAGCCTGTTCGGACATATGCCATTATCTTCATGATTCTTATCAAACAAGGATGAACCACGATCTAAGAAACTTTATTTGGAACCACTAATCAGTGGAGAATAACCAGGAAGTTGAATAAATCTCATAAGTGTTGTGAGCAACAAGATATCCCACCTTCTATCCAGATGATTCCAGATTAGCATGTTGGGACATATGCAATTATCTTCATGATTCTTATCAAACCAGGATGAACCAATATATAAGAAGCTTGATTGGGAACCACTAATCAGTGGAGAATAACCAGGAAGTTGAATAAATCTCATAGGAGTTGTGAGTAAGAAGATATCCCACTTTCTATCCAGATGATTCCAGATTAGCATGTTCGGACATATGCCATTATCTTCATGATTCTTATCAAACCAGGATGAACCACGATCTAAGAAGCTTTATTTGGAACCTCTAATCAGTGTAGAATAACCAGGAAGTTGAATAAATCTCATAGGAGTTGTGAGGAAGAAGATATCCCACTTTTTTCCAGATGATTCCAGATTAGCCTGTTCGGACATATGGCAATAGCTTCATGATTCTTATCAAACCAGGATGAACCACGATCTAAGAAGCTTTATTTGGAACCACTAATCAGTGGAGAATAACCATGAAGTTGAATAAATCTCATAAGTGTTGTGAGCAACAAGATATCCCACCTTCTATCCAGATGATTACAGATTAGCCTGTTCGGACATATGCCATTATCTTCATGATTCTTATCAAACCAGGATGAACCACGATCTAAGAAGCTTTATTTGGAACCACTAATCAGTGGAGAATAACCAGGAAGTTGAATAAATCTCATAGGAGTTGTGAGTAAGAAGATATCCCACTTTCTATCCAGATGATTCCAGATTAGCCTGTTCGGACATATGGCAATATCTTCATGATTCTTAACAAACCAGGATGAACACATATATAAGAAGCTTGATTGGGAACCAATAATCAGTCGAGAATAACCAGGAAGTTGAATAAATCTCATAGGAGTTGTGAGTAAGAAGATATCCCACTTTCTATCCAGATGATTCCAGATAAGCCTGTTTGAACATATGTCATTATCTTCATGATTCTTATCAAACCAGGATGAACCACGATCTAAGAAGGTTTATTTGGAACCACTATTCAGTGGAGAATAACCAGGAAGTTAAATAAATCTCATAGGAGTTGTAAGTATGAAGATATCCCACTTTCTATTCAGATGATTCCAGATTAGCTGTTCGGACATATGGCAATATCTTCATGATTCTTATCAAACCAGGATGAACCAATATGTAAGAAGCTTGATTGGGAACCACTACTCAGTGGAGAATAACCAGGAAGTTAAATAAATCTCATAGGAGTTGTGATTAAGAAGATATCCCACTTTTCTGTCCAGATGATTCCAGATTAGCCTGTTAGGACATATGGCAATATCTTCATGATTCTTATCAAACCAGGATGAACCAATATGTAAGAAGCTTGATTGGGAACCACTACTCAGTGTAGAATAACCAGGAAGTTGAATAAATCTCATAGGAGTTGTGAGTAAGAAGATATCCCACTTTCTATCCAGATGATTCCAGATTAGCCTGTTCGGACATATGTCATTATCTTCATGATTCTTATCAAACCAGGATGAACCACGGTCTAAGAAGCTTTATTTGGAACCACTATTCAGTGGAGAATAACCAGGAAGTTAAATAAATCTCATAGGAGTTGTGAGGAAGAAGATATCCCACTTTCTATCCAGATGATTCTAGATTAGCCTGTTCGGACATATGACAATAGCTTCATGATTCTTATTAAACCAGGATGAACCACGATCTAAGAAGCTTTATTTGGAACCACTAATCAGTGGAGAATAACCAGGAAGTTGAATAAATATCATAAGTGTTGTGAGCAAGAAGATATCCCACCTTCTATCCAGATGATTCCAGATTAGCCTGTTCGGACATATGGCAATATCTTCATGATTCTTATCAAACCAGGATGAACCACGATCTAAGAAGCTTTATTTGGAACCACTAATCAGTGGAGAATAACCAGGAAGTTGAATAAATCTCATAGGAGTTGTGAGTAAGAAGATATCCCACTTTTTGTCCAGATGATTCCAGATTAGCTTGTTCGGACATATGCCATTATCTTCATGATTCTTATCAAACCAGGATGAACCATGATCTAAGATGCTTTATTTGGAACCACTAATCAGTGGAGAATAACCAGGACGTTGAATAAATCTCATAAGTGTTATGAGCAACAAGATATCCCACCTTCTATCCAGATGATTACAGATTAGCATGTTCGGACATATGCCATTATCTTCATGATTCTTATCAAACCAGGATGAACCACGATCTAAGAAGATTTATTTGGAACCACTAATCAGTGGAGAATAACCAGGAAGTTGAATAAATCTCATAGGAGTTGTGAGTAAGAAGATATCTCACTTTCTATCCAGATGATTCCAGATTAGCCTGTTCGGACGTATGGCAATATCTTCATGATTCTTATCAAACCAGGATGAACCAATATATAAGAAGCTTGATTGGGAACCACTAATCAGTGGAGAATAACCAGGAAGTTGAATAAATCTCATAGGAGTTGTGAGTAAGAAGATATCCAACTTTCTATCCAGATGATTCCAGATAAGCCTGTTTGAACATATGCCATTATCTTCATGATTCTTATCAAACCAGGATGAACCACGATCTAAGAAGCTTTATTTGAAACCACTAATCAGTGGAGAATAACCAGGAAGTTGAATAAATCTCATAAGTGTTGTGAGCAACAAGATATCCCACCTTCTATCCAGATGATTCCAAATTAGCATGTTCGGACATATGCAATTATCTTCATGATTCTTATCAAACCAGGATGAACCAATATGTAAGAAGCTTGATTGGGAACCACTACTCAGTGGAGAATAACCAGGAAGTTGAATAAATCTCATAGGAGTTGTGATTAAGAAGATATCCCACTTTTCTGTCCAGATGATTCCAGATTAGCCTGTTCGGACATATGGCAATATCTTCATGATTCTTATCAAACCAGGATGAACCATGATCTAAGAAGCTTTATTTGGAACCACTAATCAGTGGAGAATAACCAGGAAGTTCAATAAATCTCATAAGTGTTGTGAGCAACAAGATATCCCACCTTCTATCCAGATGATTACAGATTAGCCTGTTCGGACATATGCCATTATCTTCATGATTCTTATCAAACCAGGATGAACCACGATCTAAGAAACTTTATTTGGAACCACTAATCAGTGGAGAATGTTAGAACCCTGATTGAGATGGGTTCGTTTTCCCTTGATCTTTGAAGGATGATCAGTGGTTTGAATGATAGAGTGGTTATTTGGTTGCGGAATGAAGTAAGATAGATGATGATGGGTGGTTTGATGGATAGAAGTCGAGATGGTTGATGGTTCTTCAGTGTAGATCGATGGAGAGATCAAACACTTGTTTTGTTGTGTAAGTGATCAGAGAATGAACTCTTATAATGATCACAAACGAAATTGCTGTTAGAGAATGAACTCTGTAGCAGATCAATGTTCAAAGATGAACAAGGGATTCACAAGTTTAAGAGATTTTTGATAAAAAGGTGAATGAATATTACTAAGGACGTGCAGCCCTTTATATAGTCTTACAATGTGATAAAAACTAGAAAGAATGTAGAAAACTAGACAGCATAGAAAATAGAAACAAGACTGATGACCAAAGACCGAAATTAGTGATTTTGGACTCTCTCCTTGACTGATCACGACCAGGCTGGCTTGCTGGACTTCTTCTTGGGTTTTCTTGATGAGAAGGGGTAAGAAACAATGTGATAAAGGGCCTGGTCGAGTTTGGAATAAAACAAACCCATATTGAACTTTTTATGAACTTTTCCTTGGGATGCAAAAGGCCCAACTCGCCCAGCAGCTAAACCAGCTCCATCTTCAGTGTTACTTGGCTCATCCAGCTCCAAATAAGTGTCACTCAGCTCACCAAGCTCCAAGGTAGTGTCACTTAGCTCAACTACTTTCACTCCAGCTAGTTTCAGCTCAAACACACTCTCTTCAGTTGGTTCCAGCTCAAACACACTCTCTTTAGCTGGTTCCAGCTCATACACACTCTCTTCAGCTGGTTCCAGCTTATCCTTAGTCTTCTCAAGTGGTTTCTCATCGTCCAAGGTGGCATAGCTGATCAGGGTTGCATCATCCCCTCCTCCTTTAAAAGGATTTGTCCTCAAATCTGTATCTCCTACATCAAAAGGAAATAAGTAAGAGGCAAGACAAATGATCAAGAGAATAAGGAAGAGAGCAATATCAAAGTAAGGTTTTGAACAGAAACTTCCTTGGAGTTTTGGAGCCATTTTCCTCAAGTACTTCCATCTCCAAATCTCACACTGATAAGCATGATATTTTCCCTTGTTCTTTGCACTCCCTTGCGACTGATTCTGTTGATCCTGGTCACTCAAAATAGAAACTAGAATACCCATATCATATAGGAAAAACATGTTCTTAAACTGATCAATTACCAAGAGTTTCTTTCTGAGAACATGTTGCACTTGTTTCAGACTTCCAAAATGCACATCAAAGTAAGTATTATAGACCAGAATATCACCAAAGCTCGAAACAATACAATTCTCAAGCAAAGATCTCAAAACAAACCAAAATTTATCAATTCCAGAACAAGCATGAGCAGATTTCAAAACAGATTTATGAACAAACTCAGTTTCTTCCCCAAGTGTTTTCTGTTCCTGAAACTTTCTAGGTGTGTTCAAATCATAATCAGATGCAAACAAATCACCAGTAATCAGTCTGTGACTAGAAAAAGTCAGACCAAAGCCATTATCTTTAAAACAAGCAAAAGAATCACAAGGTTTTCTTAAAAAGAAATCAGATTGCTCAATTCTGTTTTCAGGGTGATCAAGGCTTTTCTCATGTTCCATAAACTGATCAAAACTCAAAATAAGACCAGGATTGAGTTCATTAACAGACTGAAAACGTTTTTGATCAGAAATTTTGTCAGGTTCAAGTTTCTTAAAGGAATGCATCATCTTATCAAAAATAGAACTTGAAACACAGAATTCTTTCACATTATACCCAGACCAAATCGTTTCACATCATCAAAACTAACCATAACAAACATGTCAGGTACAGAGTTAATGACACTAATTTTCTTACAGTGCTCTTGCAGGTTGGGAGACAATGGCGCAGGAGTGATTTCTGTTTCCAAGCTTAACTGCTGCTCCAACACTTCACTTTGTTCCACAATCAATTGTTCTGCTTCTGGTGAGTGTTCTTCTAAGACCTGAGACACTGATACAATACTACTCGGTTGCACCGGTTCAAAACAGGTTAGTTCATCACAAGAACTACTGACAACAAGTTCAGATTGAGGAAAGACAAAAGAAAAATCATGTTTCGCCTCACATCTTTTTATTACCTTGGATGGCTTTGTTTTCAGCTCTTGGTTAGCTGGTTCCTTCTTAGAACACAGTGGTTCTTTGTCTCTTGAGATAGGACGTGGCTTTGCCCTCCTTTGTTTAAGTGACTGAGTTTTTCTTTGCTGATCACAATCAGGGCACCATGGGTCGATTTGTTTTCTGCTGTAGCTACCATAAACAAAGTGTTTCTTCATGACATCTTTGAGCTCAAACCAGCACCCCACTTGTGCTTCTCCTGTTCTTCTTCTGGTAGTAACAAGCTGATTCCACCACTGAATGGCATCATCACAGAACTTTGATGTAGCCCATCTAACCTTCTTGCTTTCTGAGTAGTTTTGGCCATCAAAGACAAGTTCCATGTTGTGTTCCCACTCCCAGTAGCCATCATGGTCGTTTGTGCCACAGAAAGATGGTATCTTGCTCTTCCTTTTGTCCTTAGCATTTTTCTGAACCTGAGAAACAGTACCCAAAATATTATCAGTAGCAAAGGAAGCTTTTTTAGATTCAAATTTCTTATCCATTTCTTTCATCAGTGTAGCCATCATAGCCTCCATCTGGATCTTATCAATCTTAAAGGTTGGTGTCTTCTTTCTTTTACTGACATCTCCAGCCATGGTTTCCTGTTAAGAAGCTCAACAAGAAAAGTCAGTACACAAAGATTTAGCCGAAGCCTCACAAGTGTTTCTCTCAAGTGTTTCTCTCAACTTTGTGGTGAAGTTTCTTTGTGAATCCAATAGCTCAGCAGCCAACAAAGATCAATGCCTCAAAGAACAAAACCCCAACCCCAACTAAAAGAAAAAGATAGACAGTATTAAGGGATTTAAATCGCAGGGAGCTTTACCACCAGAGACTGGATTTCTCTTCAGTCTAGCTGGATTTCTCTTCAGCTTTGATTCTTTGATCTTTCTTTTTTTTTTTTTAAATCTGGTTGGCCCCCCCCGCAGTATTAGATAGACAGAAAAGAGATGATAGATTCACAGAAACAGAGAGATCAAACGAGGTTCCCAAAAACGAAAGAGAGAAGAATTCAAAGAGTTTTTATGACAAACTCTAGATCACGAGCCTTCAATCTGCTCTGATACCACCTGATAGAACCCTGATTGAGATGGGTTCGTTTTCCCTTGATCTTTGAAGGATGATCAGTGGTTTGAATGATAGAGTGGTTATTTGGTTGCGGAATGAAGTAAGATAGATGATGATGGGTGGTTTGATGGATAGAAGTCGAGATGGTTGATGGTTCTTCAGTGTAGATCGGTGGAGAGATCAAACACTTGTTTTGTTGTGTAAGTGATCAGAGAATGAACTCTTATAATGATCACAAACGAAATTGCTGTTAGAGAATGAACTCTGTAGCAGATCAATGTTCAAAGATGAACAAGGGATTCACAAGTTTAAGAGATTTTTGATAAAAAGGTGAATGAATATTACTAAGGACGTGCAGCCCTTTATATAGTCTTACAATGTGATAAAAACTAGAAAGAATGTAGAAAACTAGACAGCATAGAAAATAGAAACAAGACTGATGACCAAAGACCGAAATTAATGATTTTGGACTCTCTCCTTGACTGATCACGACCAGGCTGGCTTGCTGGACTTCTTCTTGGGTTTTCTTGATGAGAAGGGGTAAGAAACAATGTGATAAAGGGCCTGGTCGAGTTTGGAATAAA
This sequence comes from Raphanus raphanistrum x Raphanus sativus, assembly GCA_019705995.1. Lineage (NCBI taxonomy): Eukaryota > Viridiplantae > Streptophyta > Magnoliopsida > Brassicales > Brassicaceae > Raphanus > Raphanus raphanistrum x Raphanus sativus. The sequence goes on along the minus strand of CM034043.1, from coordinate 1,400,735 downwards.
ACAAACCCATATTGAACTTTTTAATAACTTTTCCTTGGGATGCAAAAGCCCAACTCGCCCAGCAGCTAAACCAGCTTCATCTTCAGTGTTACTTGGCTCATCCAGCTCCAAATAAGTGTCACTCAGCTCACCAAGCTCCAAGGTAGTGTCACTTAGCTCAACTACTTTCACTCCAGCTAGTTTCAGCTCAAACACACTATCTTCAGTTGGTTCCAGCTCAAACACACTCTCTTCAGCTGGTTCCAGCTCATACACACTCTCTTCAGCTGGTTCCAGCTTATCCTTAGTCTTCTCAAGTGGTTTCTCATCGTCCAAGGTGGCATAGCTGATCAGGGTTGCATCAGAGAATAACCAGGAAGTTGAATAAATCTCATAGGAGTTGTGAGTAAGAAGATATCCCACTTTCTATCCAGATGATTCCAGATTAGCCTGTTCGGACATATGGCAATATCTTCATGATTCTTATCAAACCAGGATGAACCAATATATAAGAAGCTTGATTGGGAACCAATAATCAGTGGAGAATAACCAGGAAGTTGAATAAATCTCATAGGAGTTGTGAGTAAGAAGATATCCCACTTTCTATCCAGATGATTCCAGATAAGCCTGTTTGAACATATGCCATTATCTTCATGATTCTTATCAAACCAGGATGAACCACGATCTAAGAAGCTTTATTTGAAACCACTAATCAGTGGAGAATAACCAGGAAGTTGAGTAAATCTCATAAGTGTTGTGAGCAAGAAGATATCCCACCTTCTATCCAGATGATTCCAAATTAGCCTGTTCGGACATATGCAATTATCTTCATGATTCTTATCAAACCAGGATGAACCACGATCTAAGAAGCTTTATTTGGAACCACTAATCAGTGGGGAATAACCAGGAAGTTGAATAAATCTCATAGGAGTTATGATTAAGAAGATATCCCACTTTCTGTCCAAATGATTCCAGATTAGCCTGTTCGGACATATGGCAATATCTTCATGATTCTTATCAAACCAGGATGAACCAATATGTAAGAAGCTTGATTGGGAACCACTACTCAGTGGAGAATAACCAGGAAGTTGAATAAATTTAATAGGATTTGTGAGTAAGAAGATATCCCACTTTCTATCCAGATGATTCCAGATTAGCCTGTTCGGACATATGCCATTATCTTCATGATTCTTATCAAACCAGGATGAACCACGGTCTACGAAGCTTTATTTGGAACCACTATTCAGTGGAGAATAACCAGGAAGTTAAATAAATCTCATAGGAGTTGTGAGGAAGAAGATATCCCACTTTCTATATAGATGATTCCAGATTAGCCTGTTCGGACATATGACAATAGCTTCATGATTCTTATTAAACCAGGATGAACCACGATCTAAGAAGCTTTATTTGGAACCACTAATCAGTGGGGAATAACCAGGAAGTTGAATAAATTTCATAAGTGTTGTGAGCATGATGATATCCCACCTTCTATACAGATGATTCAGAATTAGCTTGTTCGGACATATGCCATTATCTTCATGATTCATATCAAACCAGGATGAACCACGATCAAAGAAGCTTTATTTGGAACCACTAATCAGTGGAGAATAACCAGGAAGTTGATTAAATCTAATAGGAGTTGTGAGTAAGAAGATATCCCACTTTCTATCCAGATGATTCCAGATTAGCCTGTTCGGGCATATGGCAATATATTCATGATTCTTATCAAACCAGGATGAACCACGATCTAAGAAGCTTTATTTGGAACCACTAATCAGTGGAGAATAACCAGGAAGTTGAATAAATCTAATAGGAGTTGTGAGTAAGAAGATATCCCACTTTCTATCTAGATGATTCCAGATTAAACTGTTCGGACATATGGCAATATCTTCATGCTTCTTATCAAACCAGGATGAACCAATATATAAGAAGCTTGATTGGGAACTACTAATCAGTGGAGAATAACCAGGAAGTTGAATAAATCTCATAGGAGTTGTGAGTAAGAAGATATCCCACGTTCTATCCAGATGATTCCAGATTAGCCTGTTCGGCCATATGCCATTATCTTCATGATTCTTATCAAACCAGGATGAACCACGATCTAAGAAGCTTTATTTGGAACCACTAATCAGTGGAGAATAACCAGGAAGTTGAATAAATCTCATAGGAGTTGTGAGTAAGAAGATATCCCACTTTCTTTCCAGATGATTTCAGATTAGCCTGTTCGGACATATGGCAATATCTTCATGATTCTTATCAAACCAGGATGAACCAATATGTAAGAAGCTTGATTGGGAACCACTACTCAGTGGAGAATAACCAGGAAGTTGAATAAATTTCATAGGATTTGTGAGTAAGAAGATATCCCACTTTCTATCCAGATGATTCCAGATTAGCATGTTCGGACATATGCCATTATCTTCATGATTCTTATCAATCCAGGATGAACCACGGTCTACGAAGCTTTATTTGGAACCACTATTCAGTGGAGAATAACCAGGAAGTTAAATAAATCTCATAGGAGTTGTGAGGAAGAAGATATCCCACTTTCTATATAGATGATTCCAGATTAGCCTGTTCGGACATATGACAATAGCTTCATGATTCTTATTAAACCAGGATGAACCACGATCTAAGAAGCTTTATTTGGAACCACTAATCAGTGGAGAATAACCAGGAAGTTGAATAAATCTCATAAGTGTTGTGAGCAAGAAGATATCCCACCTTCTATCCAGATGATTCCAGATTAGCCTGTTCGGACATATGCCATTATCTTCATGATTCTTATCAAACCAGGATGAACCACGATCTAAGAAGCTTTATTTGGAACCACTAATCAGTGGAGAATAACCAGGAAGTTGAATAAATCTAATAGGAGTTGTGAGTAAGAAGATATCCCACTTTCTATCCAGATGATTTCAGATTAGCCTGTTCGGACATATGGCAATATATTCATGATTCTTATCAAACCAGGATGAACCACGATCTAAGAAGCTTTATTTGGAACCACTAATCAGTGGAGAATAACCAGGAAGTTGAATAAATCTAATAGGAGTTGTGAGTAAGAAGATATCCCACTTTATATCCAGATGATTCCAGATTAGCCTGTTCGGACATATGGCAATATCTTCATGCTTCTTATCAAACCAGGATGAACCAATATATAAGAAGCTTGATTGGGAACCACTAATCAGTGGACAATAACCAGGAAGTTGAATAAATCTCATAGGAGTTGTGAGTAAGAAGATATCCCACTTTCTATCCAGATGATTCTAGATTAGCCTGTTCGGCCATATGCCATTATCATCATGATTCTTATCAAACCAGGATGAACCACGATCTAAGAAGCTTTATTTGGAACCACTAATCAGTGGAGAATAACCAGGAAGTTGAATAAATCTAATAGGAGTTATGAGTAAGAAGATATCCCACTTTCTATCCAGATGATTCCAGATTAGACTGTTCGGACATATGGCAATATCTTCATGCTTCTTATCAAACCAGGATGAACCAATATATAAGAAGCTTGATTGGGAACCACTAATCAGTGGAGAATAACCAGGAAGTTGAATAAATCTCATAGGAGTTGTGAGTAAGAAGATATCCCACTTTCTATCCAGATGATTCCAGATTAGCCTGTTCGGACATATGCCATTATCTTCATAATTCTTATCAAACCAGGATGAACCACGAACTAAGAAACTTTATTTGGAACCAATAATCAGTGGAGAATAACCAGGAAGTTGAATAAATCTCATAGGAGTTGTGAGGAAGAAGATATCCCACTTTCTATCCAGATGATTCCAGATTAGCCTATTCGGACATATGGCAATATCTTCATGCTTCTTATCAAACCAGGATGAACCAATATATAAGAAGCTTGATTGGGAACCACTAATCAGTGGAGAATAACCAGGAAGTTGAATAAATCTCATAGGAGTTGTGAGTAAGAAGATATCCCACTTTCTATCCAGATGATTCCAGATGAGCCTGTTTGAACATATGCCATTATCTTCATGATTCTTATCAAACCAGGATGAACCACGATCTAAGAAGCTTTATTTGAAACCACTAATCAGTGGAGAATAACCAGGAAGTTGAATAAATCTCATAGGAGTTGTGAGTAAGAAGATATCCCACTTTCTATCCAGATGATTCCAGATTAGCCTGTTCGGACATATGGCAATATATTCATGATTCTTATCAAACCAGGATGAACCACGATCTAAGAAGCTTTATTTGAAACCACTAATCAGTGGAGAATAACCAGGAAGTTGAATAAATCTCATAGGAGTTGTGAGTAAGAAGATATCCCACTTTCTATCCAGATGATTCCAGATTAGCCTGTTCGGACATATGGCAATATATTCATGATTCTTATCAAACCAGGATGAACCACGATCAAAGAAGCTTTATTTGGAACCACTACTCGGTGGAGAATAACCAGGAAGTTGAATAAATCTCATAAGTGTTGTGAGCAAGAAGATATCCCACCTTCTATCCAGATGATTCCAGATTAGCCTGTTCGGACATATGCCATTATCTTCATGATTCTTATCAAACCAGGATGAACCACGATCTAAGAAGCTTTATTTGGAACCACTAATCAGTGGAGAATAACCAGGAAGTTGAATAAATCTCATAGGAGTTGTGAGTAAGAAGATATCCCACTTTCTATCCAGATTATTCCAGATTAGCATGTTCGGACATATGCCATTATCTTCATGATTCTTATCAAACCAGGATGAACCACGATCTAAGAAGCTTTATTTGGAACCACTAATCAGTGGAGAATAACCAGGAAGTTGAATAAATCTCATAAGTGTTGGGAGCAAGAAGATATCCCACCTTCTATCCAGATGATTACAGATTAGCCTGTTCGGACATATGCCATTATCTTCATGATTCTTATCAAACCAGGATGAACCACGATCTAAGAAGCTTTATTTGGAACCACTAATCAGTGGAGAATATCCAGGAAGTTGAATAAATCTCATAAGTGTTGTGAGCAACAAGATATCCCACCTTCTATCCAGATGATTACAGATTAGCCTGTTCGGACATATGGCAATATATTCATGATTCTTATCAAACCAGGATGAACGACGATCTAAGAAGCTTTATTTGGAACCACTACTCAGTGGAGAATAACCAGGAAGTTGAATAAATCTCATAAGTGTTGTGAGCAAGAAGATATCCCACCTTCTATCCAGATGATTCCAGATTAGCCTGTTCGGACATATGCCATTATCTTCATGATTCTTATCAAACCAGGATGAACCACGATCTAAGAAGCTTTATTTGGAACCACTAATCAGTGGAGAATAACCAGGAAGTTGAATAAATCTAATAGGAGTTGTGAGTAAGAAGATATCCCACTTTCTATCCAGATGATTCCAGATTAGCCTGTTCGGACATATGGATATATATTTATGATTCTTATCAAACCAGGATGAACCACGATCTAAGAAGCTTTATTTGGAACCACTAATCAGTGGAGAATAACCAGGAAGTTGAATAAATCTAGTAGGAGTTGTGAGTAAGAAGATATCCCACTTTCTATCCAGATGATTCCAGATTAGCCTGTTCGGACATATGGCAATATCTTCATGCTTCTTATCAATCCATGATGAACCAATATATAAGAAGCTTGATTGGGAACCACTAATCAGTGGAGAATAACCAGGAAGTTGAATAAATCTCATAGGAGTTGTGAGTAAGAAGATATCCCACTTTCTATCCAGATGATTCCAGATTAGCCTGTTCGGCCATATGCCATTATCATCATGATTCTTATCAAACCAGGATGAACCACGATCTAAGAAGCTTTATTTGGAACCACTAATCAGTGGAGAATAACCAGGAAGTTGAATAAATCTAATAGGAGTTGTGAGTAAGAAGATATCCCACTTTCTATCCAGATGATTCCAGATTAGACTGTTCGGACATATGGCAATATCTTCATGCTTCTTATCCAACCAGGATGAACCAATATATAAGAAGCTTGATTGGGAACCACTAATCAGTGGAGAATAACCAGGAAGTTGAATAAATCTCATAGGAGTTGTGAGTAAGAAGATATCCCACTTTCTATCCAGATGATTCCAGATTAGCCTGTTCGGCCATATGCCATTATCTTCATGATTCTTATCAAACCAGGATGAACCACGATCTAAGAAGCTTTATTTGGAACCACTAATCAGTGGATAATAACCAGGAAGTTGAATAAATCTCATAGGAGTTGTGAGGAAGAAGATATCCCACTTTCTATCCAGATGATTCCAGATTAGCCTGTTCGGACATCTGGCAATTGCTTCATGATTCTTATCAAACCAGGATGAACCACGATCTAAGAAGCTTTATTTGGAACCAATAATCAGTGGAGAATAACCAGGAAGTTGAATAAATCTCATAAGTGTTGTGAGCAACAAGATATCCCACCTTCTATCCAGATGATTACAGATTAGCCTGTTCGAACATATGCCATTATCTTCATGATTCTTATCAAACCAGGATGAACCACGATCTAAGAAGCTTTATTTGGAACCACTAATCAGTGGGGAATAGCCAGGAAGTTGAATAAATCTCATAGAAGTTATGAGTAAGAAGATATCCCACTTTCTATCCAGATGATTCCACATTAGCCTGTTCGGACATATGGCAATATCTTCATGATTCTTAGCAAACCAGGATGAACCAATATATAAGAAGCTTGATTGGGAACCACTAATCAGTGGAGAATAACCAGGAAGTTGAATAAATCTCATAGGAGTTGTGAGTAAGAAGATATCCCACTTTCTATCCAGATGATTCCAGATAAGCATGTTTGAACATATGTCATTATCTTCATGATTCTTATCAAACCAGGATGAACCATGATCTAAGAAGCTTTATTTGGAACCACTAATCAGTGGAGAATAACCAGGAAGTTGAATAAATCTCATAGGAGTTGTGAGTAAGAAGATATCCCACTTTCTATCCAGATGATTCCAGATTAGCCTGTTCGGACATATGGCAATATATTCATGATTCTTATCAAACCAGGATGAACCACGATCTAAGAAGCTTTATTTGGAACCACTACTCAGTGGAGAATAACCAGGAAGTTGAATAAATCTCATAAGTGTTGTGAGCAAGAAGATATCCCACCTTCTATCCAGATGATTCCAGATTAGCCTGTTCGGACATATGCCATTATCTTCATGATTCTTATCAAACCAGGATGAACCACGATATAAGAAGCTTTATTTGGAACCACTAATCAGTGGAGAATAACCAGGAAGTTGAATAAATCTCATAGGAGTTGTGAGTAAGAAGATATCCCACTTTCTATCCAGATGATTCCAGATTAGCCTGTTCGGACATATGACAATATATTCATGATTCTTATCAAACCAGGATGAACTACGATCTAAGAAGCTTTATTTGGAACCACTACTCAGTGGAGAATAACCAGGAAGTTGAATAAATCTCATAAGTGTTGTGAGCAAGAAGATATCCCACCTTCTATCCAGATTATTCCAGATTAGCATGTTCGGACATATGCCATTATCTTCATGATTCTTATCAAACCAGGATGAACCACGATCTAAGAAGCTTTATTTGGAACCACTAATCAGTGGAGAATAACCAGGAAGTTGAATAAATCTCATAAGTGTTGTGAGCAAGAAGATATCCCACCTTCTATCCAGATGATTACAGATTAGCATGTTCGGACATATGCCATTATCTTCATGATTCTTATCAAACCAGGATGAACCACGATCTAAGAAGCTTTATTTGGAACCAGTAATCAGTGGATAATAACCAGGAATTTGAATAAATCTCATAAGTGTTGTGAGCAACAAGATATCCCACCTTCTCTCCAGATGATTACAGATTAGCATGTTCGGACATATGGCAATATATTCATGATTCTTATCAAACCAGGATGAACGACGATCTAAGAAGCTTTATTTGGAACCACTAATCAGTGGAGAATAACCAGGAAGTTGAATAAATCTAATAGGAGTTGTGAGTAAGAAGATATCCCACTTTCTATCCAGATGATTCCAGATTAGCCTGTTCGGACATATGGCAATATCTTCATGCTTCTTATCAAACCAGGATGAACCAATATATAAGAAGCTTGATTGGGAACCACTAATCAGTGGAGAATAACCAGGAAGTTGAATAAATCTCATAGGAGTTGTGAGTAAGAAGATATCCCACTTTCTATCCAGATGATTCCAGATTAGCCTGTCCGGCCATATGCCATTATCATCATGATTCTTATCAAACCAGGATGAACCACGATCTAAGAACCTTTATTTGGAACCACTAATCAGTGGAGAATAACCAGGAAGTTGAATAAATCTAATAGGAGTTGTGAGTAAGAAGATATCCCACTTTCTATCCAGATGATTCCAGATTAGACTTGTTCGGACATATGGCAATATCTTCAGACTTCTTATCAAACCAGGATGAACCAATATATAAGAAGCTTGATTGGGAACCACTAATCAGTGGAGAATAACCAGGAAGTTGAATAAATCTCATAGGAGTTGTGAGTAAGAAGATATCCCACTTTCTATCCAGATGATTCCAGATTAGCCTGTTCGGCCATATGCCATTATCTTCATGATTCTTATCAAACCAGGATGAACCACGATCTAAGAAGCTTTATTTGGAACCACTAATCAGTGGAGAATAACCAGGAAGTTGAATAAATCTCATAGGAGTTGTGAGTAAGAAGATATCCCACTTTCTTTCCAGATGATTCCAGATTAGCCTGTTCGGACATATGGCAATATCTTCATGATTCTTATCAAACCAGGATGAACCAATATGTAAGAAGCTTGATTGTGAACCACTACTCAGTGGAGAATAACCAGGAAGTTGAATAAATTTCATAGGATTTGTGAGTAAGAAGATATCCCCCTTTCTATCCAGATGATTCCAGATTAGCCTGTTCGGACATATGCCATTATCTTCATGATTCTTATCAAACCAGGATGAACCACGATCTAAGAAGCTTTATTTAGAACCACTACTCGGTGGAGAATAACCAGGAAGTTGAATAAATCTCATAAGTGTTGTGAGCAAGAAGATATCCCACCTTCTATCCAGATGATTCCAGATTAGCCTGTTCGGACATATGCCATTATCTTCATGATTCTTATCAAACCAGGATGAACACGATCTAAGAAGCTTTATTTGGAACCACTAATCAGTGGAGAATAACCAGGAAGTTGAATAAATCTCATAGGAGTTGTGAGTAAGAAGATATCCCACTTTCTATCCAGATGATTCCAGATTAGCCTGTTCGGACATATGACAATATATTCATGATTCTTATCAAACCAGGATGAACTACGATCTAAGAAGCTTTATTTGGAACCACTACTCAGTGGAGAATAACCAGGAAGTTGAATAAATCTCAAAAGTGTTGTGAGCAAGAAGATATCCCACCTTTTATCCAGATTATTCCAGATTAGCATGTTCGGACATATGCCATTATCTTCATGATTCTTATCAAACCAGGATGAACCACGATCTAAGAAGCTTTATTTGGAACCACTAATCAGTGGAGAATAACCAGGAAGTTGAATAAATCTCATAAGTGTTGTGAGCAAGAAGATATCCCACCTTCTATCCAGATGATTACAGATTAGCATGTTCGGACATATGCCATTATTTTCATGATTCTTATCAAACCAGGATGAACCACGATCTAAGAAGCTTTATTTGGAACCAGTAATCAGTGGATAATAACCAGGAAGTTGAATAAATCTCATAAGTGTTGTGAGCAACAAGATATCCCACCTTCTCTCCAGATGATTACAGATTAGCATGTTCGGACATATGGCAATATATTCATGATTCTTATCAAACCAGGATGAACGACGATCTAAGAAGCTTTATTTGGAACCACTACTCAGTGGAGAATAACCAGGAAGTTGAATAAATCTCATAAGTGTTGTGAGCAAGAAAATATCCCACCTTCTATCCAGATGATTCCAGATTAGCCTGTTCGGACATATGCCATTATCTTCATGATTCTTATCAAAGCAGGATGAACCACGATCTAAGAAGCTTTATTTGGAACCACTAATCAGTGGAGAATAACCAGGAAGTTGAATAAATCTAATAGGAGTTGTGAGTAAGAAGATATCCCACTTTCTATCCAGATGATTCCAGATTAGCCTGTTCGGACATATGGCAATATATTCATGATTCTTATCAAACCAGGATGAACCACGATCTAAGAAGCTTTATTTGGAACCACTAATCAGTGGAGAATAACCAGGAAGTTGAATAAATCTAATAGGAGTTGTGAGTAAGAAGATATCCCACTTTCTATCCAGATGATTCCAGATTAGCCTGTTCGGACATATGGCAATACCTTCATGCTTCTTATCAAACCAGGATGAACCAATATATAAGAAGCTTGATTGGGAACCACTAATCAGTGGAGAATAACCAGGAAGTTGAATAAATCTCATAGGAGTTGTGAGTAAGAAGATATCCCACTTTTTATCCAGATGATTCCAGATTAGCCTGTTCGGCCATATGCCATTATCATCATGATTCTTATCAAACCAGGATGAACCACGATCTAAGAACCTTTATTTGGAACCACTAATCAGTGGAGAATAACCAGGAAGTTGAATAAATCTAATAGGAGTTGTGAGTAAGAAGATATCCCACTTTCTATCCAGATGATTCCAGATTAGACTTGTTCGGACATATGGCAATATCTTCATGCTTCTTATCAAACCAGGATGAACCAATATATAAGAAGCTTGATTGGGAACCACTAATCAGTGGAGAATAACCAGGAAGTTGAATAAATCTCATAGGAGTTGTGAGTAAGAAGATATCCCACTTTCTATCCAGATGATTCCAGATTAGCCTGTTCGGCCATATGCCATTATCTTCATGATTCTTATCAAACCAGGATGAACCACGATCTAAGAAGCTTTATTTGGAACCACTACTCAGTGGAGAATAACCAGGAAGTTGAATAAATCTCATAAGTGTTGTGAGCAAGAAGATATCCCACCTTCTATCCAGATGATTCCAGATTAGCCTGTTCGGACATATGCCATTATCTTCATGATTCTTATCAAACCAGGATGAACCACGATATAAGAAGCTTTATTTGGAACCACTAATCAGTGGAGAATAACCAGGAAGTTGAATAAATCTCATAGGAGTTGTGAGTAAGAAGATATCCCACTTTCTATCCAGATGATTCCAGATTAGCCTGTTCGGACATATGACAATATATTCATGATTCTTATCAAACCAGGATGAACTACGATCTAAGAAGCTTTATTTGGAACCACTACTCAGTGGAGAATAACCAGGAAGTTGAATAAATCTCATAAGTGTTGTGAGCAAGAAGATATCCCACCTTCTATCCAGATTATTCCAGATTAGCATGTTCGGACATATGCCATTATCTTCATGATTCTTATCAAACCAGGATGAACCACGATCTAAGAAGCTTTATTTGGAACCACTAATCAGTGGAGAATAACCAGGAAGTTGAATAAATCTCATAAGTGTTGTGAGCAAGAAGATATCCCACCTTCTATCCAGATGATTACAGATTAGCATGTTCGGACATATGCCATTATCTTCATGATTCTTATCAAACCAGGATGAACCACGATCTAAGAAGCTTTATTTGGAACCAGTAATCAGTGGATAATAACCAGGAATTTGAATAAATCTCATAAGTGTTGTGAGCAACAAGATATCCCACCTTCTCTCCAGATGATTACAGATTAGCATGTTCGGACATATGGCAATATATTCATGATTCTTATCAAACCAGGATGAACGACGATCTAAGAAGCTTTATTTGGAACCACTAATCAGTGGAGAATAACCAGGAAGTTGAATAAATCTAATAGGAGTTGTGAGTAAGAAGATATCCCACTTTCTATCCAGATGATTCCAGATTAGCCTGTTCGGACATATGGCAATATCTTCATGCTTCTTATCAAACCAGGATGAACCAATATATAAGAAGCTTGATTGGGAACCACTAATCAGTGGAGAATAACCAGGAAGTTGAATAAATCTCATAGGAGTTGTGAGTAAGAAGATATCCCACTTTCTATCCAGATGATTCCAGATTAGCCTGTCCGGCCATATGCCATTATCATCATGATTCTTATCAAACCAGGATGAACCACGATCTAAGAACCTTTATTTGGAACCACTAATCAGTGGAGAATAACCAGGAAGTTGAATAAATCTAATAGGAGTTGTGAGTAAGAAGATATCCCACTTTCTATCCAGATGATTCCAGATTAGACTTGTTCGGACATATGGCAATATCTTCAGACTTCTTATCAAACCAGGATGAACCAATATATAAGAAGCTTGATTGGGAACCACTAATCAGTGGAGAATAACCAGGAAGTTGAATAAATCTCATAGGAGTTGTGAGTAAGAATATATCCCACTTTCTATCCAGATGATTCCAGATTAGCCTGTTCGGCCATATGCCATTATCTTCATGATTCTTATCAAACCAGGATGAACCACGATCTAAGAAGCTTTATTTGGAACCACTAATCAGTGGAGAATAACCAGGAAGTTGAATAAATCTCATAGGAGTTGTGAGTAAGAAGATATCCCACTTTCTTTCCAGATGATTCCAGATTAGCCTGTTCGGACATATGGCAATATCTTCATGATTCTTATCAAACCAGGATGAACCAATATGTAAGAAGCTTGATTGTGAACCACTACTCAGTGGAGAATAACCAGGAAGTTGAATAAATTTCATAGGATTTGTGAGTAAGAAGATATCCCCCTTTCTATCCAGATGATTCCAGATTAGCCTGTTCGGACATATGCCATTATCTTCATGATTCTTATCAAACCAGGATGAACCACGATCTAAGAAGCTTTATTTAGAACCACTACTCGGTGGAGAATAACCAGGAAGTTGAATAAATCTCATAAGTGTTGTGAGCAAGAAGATATCCCACCTTCTATCCAGATGATTCCAGATTAGCCTGTTCGGACATATGCCATTATCTTCATGATTCTTATCAAACCAGGATGAACCACGATCTAAGAAGCTTTATTTGGAACCACTAATCAGTGGAGAATAACCAGGAAGTTGAATAAATCTCATAGGAGTTGTGAGTAAGAAGATATCCCACTTTCTATCCAGATGATTCCAGATTAGCCTGTTCGGACATATGACAATATATTCATGATTCTTATCAAACCAGGATGAACTACGATCTAAGAAGCTTTATTTGGAACCACTACTCAGTGGAGAATAACCAGGAAGTTGAATAAATCTCATAAGTGTTGTGAGCAAGAAGATATCCCACCTTCTATCCAGATTATTCCAGATTAGCATGTTCGGACATATGCCATTATCTTCATGATTCTTATCAAACCAGGATGAACCACGATCTAAGAAGCTTTATTTGGAACCACTAATCAGTGGAGAATAACCAGGAAGTTGAATAAATCTCATAAGTGTTGTGAGCAAGAAGATATCCCACCTTCTATCCAGATGATTACAGATTAGCATGTTCGGACATATGCCATTATTTTCATGATTCTTATCAAACCAGGATGAACCACGATCTAAGAAGCTTTATTTGGAACCAGTAATCAGTGGATAATAACCAGGAAGTTGAATAAATCTCATAAGTGTTGTGAGCAACAAGATATCCCACCTTCTCTCCAGATGATTACAGATTAGCATGTTCGGACATATGGCAATATATTCATGATTCTTATCAAACCAGGATGAACGACGATCTAAGAAGCTTTATTTGGAACCACTACTCAGTGGAGAATAACCAGGAAGTTGAATAAATCTCATAAGTGTTGTGAGCAAGAAGATATCCCACCTTCTATCCAGATGATTCCAGATTAGCCTGTTCGGACATATGCCATTATCTTCATGATTCTTATCAAACCAGGATGAACCACGATCTAAGAAGCTTTATTTGGAACCACTAATCAGTGGAGAATAACCAGGAAGTTGAATAAATCTAATAGGAGTTGTGAGTAAGAAGATATCCCACTTTCTATCCAGATGATTCCAGATTAGCCTGTTCGGACATATGGCAATATATTCATGATTCTTATCAAACCAGGATGAACCACGATCTAAGAAGCTTTATTTGGAACCACTAATCAGTGGAGAATAACCAGGAAGTTGAATAAATCTAATAGGAGTTGTGAGTAAGAAGATATCCCACTTTCTATCCAGATGATTCCAGATTAGCCTGTTCAGACATATGGCAATACCTTCATGCTTCTTATCAAACCAGGATGAACCAATATATAAGAAGCTTGATTGGGAACCACTAATCAGTGGAGAATAACCAGGAAGTTGAATAAATCTCATAGGAGTTGTGAGTAAGAAGATATCCCACTTTTTATCCAGATGATTCCAGATTAGCCTGTTCGGCCATATGCCATTATCATCATGATTCTTATCAAACCAGGATGAACCACGATCTAAGAACCTTTATTTGGAACCACTAATCAGTGGAGAATAACCAGGAAGTTGAATAAATCTAATAGGAGTTGTGAGTAAGAAGATATCCCACTTTCTATCCAGATGATTCCAGATTAGACTTGTTCGGACATATGGCAATATCTTCATGCTTCTTATCAAACCAGGATGAACCAATATATAAGAAGCTTGATTGGGAACCACTAATCAGTGGAGAATAACCAGGAAGTTGAATAAATCTCATAGGAGTTGTGAGTAAGAAGATATCCCACTTTCTATCCAGATGATTCCAGATTAGCCTGTTCGGCCATATGCCATTATCTTCATGATTCTTATCAAACCAGGATGAACCACGATCTAAGAAGCTTTATTTGGAACCACTAATCAGTGGAGAATAACCAGGAAGTTGAATAAATCTCATAGGAGTTGTGAGTAAGAAGATATCCCACTTTCTTTCCAGATGATTCCAGATTAGCCTGTTCGGACATATGGCAATATCTTCATGATTCTTATCAAACCAGGATGAACCAATATGTAAGAAGCTTGATTGTGAACCACTACTCAGTGGAGAATAACCAGGAAGTTGAATAAATTTCATAGGATTTGTGAGTAAGAAGATATCCCACTTTCTATCCAGATGATTCCAGATTAGCCTGTTCGGACATATGCAATTATCTTCATGATTCTTATCAAACCAGGATGAACCACGGTCTACGAAGCTTTATTTGGAACCACTATTCAGTGGAGAATAACCAGGAAGTTAAATAAATCTCATAGGAGTTGTGAGGAAGAAGATTTCCCACTTTCTATATAGATGATTCCAGATTAGCCTGTTCGGATATATGACAATAGCTTCATGATTCTTATTAAACCAGGATGAACCACGATCTAAGAAGCTTTATTTGGAACCACTAATCGGTGGGGAATAACCAGGAAGTTGAATAAATCTCATAAGTGTTGTGAGCAAGAAGATATCCCACCTTCTATCCAGATGATTCCAGATTAGCCTGTTCGGACATATGCCATTATCTTCATGATTCTTATCAAACCAGGATGAACCACGATCTAAGAAGCTTTATTTGGAACCACTAATCAGTGGAGAATAACCAGGAAGTTGAATACATCTAATAGGAGTTGTGAGTAAGAAGATATCCCACTTTCTATCCAGATGATTCCAGATTAGCCTGTTCGGACATATGGCAATATATTCATGATTCTTATCAAACCAGGATGAACCACGATCTAAGAAGCTTTATTTGGAACCACTAATCAGTGGAGAATAACCAGGAAGTTGAATAAATCTAATAGGAGTTGTGAGTAAGAAGATATCCCACTTTCTATCCAGATGATTCCAGATTAGCCTGTTCGGACATATGGCAATATCTTCATGCTTCTTATCAAACCAGGATGAACCAATATATAAGAAGCTTGATTGGGAACCACTAATCAGTGGAGAATAACCAGGAAGTTGAATAAATCTAATAGGAGTTGTGAGTAAGAAGATATCCCACTTTCTATCCAGATGATTCTAGATTAGCCTGTTCGGCCATATGCCATTATCATCATGATTCTTATCAAACCAGGATGAACCACGATTTAAGAAGCTTTATTTGGAACCACTAATCAGTGGAGAATAACCAGGAAGTTGAATAAATCTAATAGGAGTTGTGAGTAAGAAGATATCCCACTTTCTATCCAGATGATTCCAGATTAGACTGTTCGGACATATGGCAATATCTTCATGCTTCTTATCAAACCAGGATGAACCAATATATAAGAAGCTTGATTGGGAACCACTAATCAGTGGAGAATAACCAGGAAGTTGAATAAATTTCATAGGAGTTGTGAGTAAGAAGATATCCCACTTTCTATCCAGATGATTCCAGATTAGCATGTTCGGCCATATACCATTATCTTCATGATTCTTATCAAACCAGGATGAACCACGATCTAAGAAGCTTTATTTGGAACCACTAATCAGTGGAGAATAACCAGGAAGTTGAATAAATCTCATAGGAGTTGTGAGTAAGAAGATATCCCACTTTCTTTCCAGATGATTCCAGATTAGCCTGTTCGGACATATGCCATTATCTTCATGATTCTTATCAAACCAGGATGAAACATGATCTAAGAAGCTTTATTTGGAACCACTAATCAGTGTAGAATAACCAGGAAGTTGAATAAATCTCATAAGTGTTGTGAGCAACAAGATATCCCACCTTCTATCCAGATGATTACAGATTAGCCTGTTCGGACATATGACATTATCTTCATGATTCTTATCAAACCAGGATGAACCATGATCTAAGAAGCTTTATTTGTAACCACTAATCAGTGGAGAATAACCAGGAAGTTGAATAAATCTCATAGTAGTTGTGAGTAAGAAGATATCCCACTTTCTATCCAGATGATTCCAGATTAGCCTGTTCGGACATATGGCAATATCTTCATGATTCTTATCAAACCAGGATGAACCAATATATAAGAAGCTTGATTGGGAACCACTAATCAGTGGAGATTAACCAGGAAGTTGAATAAATCTCATAGGAGTTGTGAGTAAGAAGATATCCCACTTTCTATCCAGATGATTCCAGATTAGCCTGTTCGGACATATGCCATTATCTTCACAATTCTTATCAAACCAGGATGAACCACGAACTAAGAAACTTTATTTGGAACCACTAATCGGTGGAGAATAACCAGGAAGTTGAATAAATCTCATAGGAGTTGTGAGGAAGAAGATATCCCACTTTCTATCCAGATGATTCCAGATTAGCCTGTTCGGGCATATGGCAATTGCTTCATGATTCTTATCAAACCAGGATGAACCACGATCTAAGAAGCTTTATTTGGAACCACTAATCAGTGGAGAATAACCAGGAAGTTGAATAAATCTGATAAGTGTTGTGAGCAACAAGATATCCCACCTTCTATCCAGATGATTACATATTAGCCTGTTCGAACATATGCCATTATCTTCATGATTCTTATCAAACCAGGATGAACCACGATCTAAGAAGCTTTATTTGGAACCACTAATCAGTGGGGAATAACCAGGAAGTTGAATAAATCTCATAGGAGTTGTGAGTAAGAAGATATCCCACTTTCTATCCAGATGATTCCACATTAGCCTGTTCGGACATATGGTAATATCTTCATGATTCTTATCAAACCAGGATGAACCAATATATAAGAAGCTTGATTGGGAACCACTAATCAGTGGAGATTAACCAGGAAGTTGAATAAATCTCATAGGAGTTGTGAGTAAGAAGATATCCCACTTTCTATCCAGATGATTCCAGATTAGCCTGTCCGGCCATATGCCATTATCATCATGATTCTTATCAAACCAGGATGAACCACGATCTAAGAACCTTTATTTGGAACCACTAATCAGTGGAGAATAACCAGGAAGTTGAATAAATCTAATAGGAGTTGTGAGTAAGAAGATATCCCACTTTCTATCCAGATGATTCCAGATTAGACTTGTTCGGACATATGGCAATATCTTCAGACTTCTTATCAAACCAGGATGAACCAATATATAAGAAGCTTGATTGGGAACCACTAATCAGTGGAGAATAACCAGGAAGTTGAATAAATCTCATAGGAGTTGTGAGTAAGAAGATATCCCACTTTCTATCCAGATGATTCCAGATTAGCCTGTTCGGCCATATGCCATTATCTTCATGATTCTTATCAAACCAGGATGAACCACGATCTAAGAAGCTTTATTTGGAACCACTAATCAGTGGAGAATAACCAGGAAGTTGAATAAATCTCATAGGAGTTGTGAGTAAGAAGATATCCCACTTTCTTTCCAGATGATTCCAGATTAGCCTGTTCGGACATATGGCAATATCTTCATGATTCTTATCAAACCAGGATGAACCAATATGTAAGAAGCTTGATTGTGAACCACTACTCAGTGGAGAATAACCAGGAAGTTGAATAAATTTCATAGGATTTGTGAGTAAGAAGATATCCCCCTTTCTATCCAGATGATTCCAGATTAGCCTGTTCGGACATATGCCATTATCTTCATGATTCTTATCAAACCAGGATGAACCACGATCTAAGAAGCTTTATTTAGAACCACTACTCGGTGGAGAATAACCAGGAAGTTGAATAAATCTCATAAGTGTTGTGAGCAAGAAGATATCCCACCTTCTATCCAGATGATTCCAAATTAGCCTGTTCGGACATATGCCATTATCTTCATGATTCTTATCAAACCAGGATGAACCACGATCTAAGAAGCTTTATTTGGAACCACTAATCAGTGGAGAATAACCAGGAAGTTGAATAAATCTCATAGGAGTTGTGAGTAAGAAGATATCCCACTTTCTATCCAGATGATTCCAGATTAGCCTGTTCGGACATATGACAATATATTCATGATTCTTATCAAACCAGGATGAACTACGATCTAAGAAGCTTTATTTGGAACCACTACTCAGTGGAGAATAACCAGGAAGTTGAATAAATCTCATAAGTGTTGTGAGCAAGAAGATATCCCACCTTCTATCCAGATTATTCCAGATTAGCATGTTCGGACATATGCCATTATCTTCATGATTCTTATCAAACCAGGATGAACCACGATCTAAGAAGCTTTATTTGGAACCACTAATCAGTGGAGAATAACCAGGAAGTTGAATAAATCTCATAAGTGTTGTGAGCAAGAAGATATCCCACCTTCTATCCAGATGATTACAGATTAGCATGTTCGGACATATGCCATTATTTTCATGATTCTTATCAAACCAGGATGAACCACGATCTAAGAAGCTTTATTTGGAACCAGTAATCAGTGGATAATAACCAGGAAGTTTAATAAATCTCATAAGTGTTGTGAGCAACAAGATATCCCACCTTCTCTCCAGATGATTACAGATTAGCATGTTCGGACATATGGCAATATATTCATGATTCTTATCAAACCAGGATGAACGACGATCTAAGAAGCTTTATTTGGAACCACTACTCAGTGGAGAATAACCAGGAAGTTGAATAAATCTCATAAGTGTTGTGAGCAAGAAGATATCCCACCTTCTATCCAGATGATTCCAGATTAGCCTGTTCGGACATATGCCATTATCTTCATGATTCTTATCAAACCAGGATGAACCACGATCTAAGAAGCTTTATTTGGAACCACTAATCAGTGGAGAATAACCAGGAAGTTGAATAAATCTAATAGGAGTTGTGAGTAAGAAGATATCCCACTTTCTATCCAGATGATTCCAGATTAGCCTGTTCGGACATATGGCAATATATTCATGATTCTTATCAAACCAGGATGAACCACGATCTAAGAAGCTTTATTTGGAACCACTAATCAGTGGAGAATAACCAGGAAGTTGAATAAATCTAATAGGAGTTGTGAGTAAGAAGATATCCCACTTTCTATCCAGATGATTCCAGATTAGCCTGTTCGGACATATGGCAATACCTTCATGCTTCTTATCAAACCAGGATGAACCAATATATAATAAGCTTGATTGGGAACCACTAATCAGTGGAGAATAACCAGGAAGTTGAATAAATCTCATAGGAGTTGTGAGTAAGAAGATATCCCACTTTTTATCCAGATGATTCCAGATTAGCCTGTTCGGCCATATGCCATTATCATCATGATTCTTATCAAACCAGGATGAACCACGATCTAAGAACCTTTATTTGGAACCACTAATCAGTGGAGAATAACCAGGAAGTTGAATAAATCTAATAGGAGTTGTGAGTAAGAAGATATCCCACTTTCTATCCAGATGATTCCAGATTAGACTTGTTCGGACATATGGCAATATCTTCATGCTTCTTATCAAACCAGGATGAACCAATATATAAGAAGCTTGATTGGGAACCACTAATCAGTGGAGAATAACCAGGAAGTTGAATAAATCTCATAGGAGTTGTGAGTAAGAAGATATCCCACTTTCTATCCAGATGATTCCAGATTAGCCTGTTCGGCCATATGCCATTATCTTCATGATTCTTATCAAACCAGGATGAACCACGATCTAAGAAGCTTTATTTGGAACCACTAATCAGTGGAGAATAACCAGGAAGTTGAATAAATCTCATAGGAGTTGTGAGTAAGAAGATATCCCACTTTCTTTCCAGATGATTCCAGATTAGCCTGTTCGGACATATGGCAATATCTTCATGATTCTTATCAAACCAGGATGAACCAATATGTAAGAAGCTTGATTGTGAACCACTACTCAGTGGAGAATAACCAGGAAGTTGAATAAATTTCATAGGATTTGTGAGTAAGAAGATATCCCACTTTCTATCCAGATGATTCCAGATTAGCCTGTTCGGACATATGCCATTATCTTCATGATTCTTATCAAACCAGGATGAACCACGGTCTACGAAGCTTTATTTGGAACCACTATTCAGTGGAGAATAACCAGGAAGTTAAATAAATCTCATAGGAGTTGTGAGGAAGAAGATTTCCCAGTTTCTATATAGATGATTCCAGATTAGCCTGTTCGGATATATGACAATAGCTTCATGATTCTTATTAAACCAGGATGAACCACGATCTAAGAAGCTTTATTTGGAACCACTAATCGGTGGGGAATAACCAGGAAGTTGAATAAATCTCATAAGTGTTGTGAGCAAGAAGATATCCCACCTTCTATCCAGATGATTCCAGATTAGCCTGTTCGGACATATGCCATTATCTTCATGATTCTTATCAAACCAGGATGAACAACGATCTAAGAAGCTTTATTTGGAACCACTAATCAGTGGAGAATAACCAGGAAGTTAAATACATCTAATAGGAGTTGTGAGTAAGAAGATATCCCACTTTCTATCCAGATGATTCCAGATTAGCCTGTTCGGACATATGGCAATATATTCATGATTCTTATCAAACCAGGATGAACCACGATCTAAGAAGCTTTATTTGGAACCACTAATCAGTGGAGAATAACCAGGAAGTTGAATAAATCTAATAGGAGTTGTGAGTAAGAAGATATCCCACTTTCTATCCAGATGATTCCAGATTAGCCTGTTCGGACATATGGCAATATCTTCATGCTTCTTATCAAACCAGGATGAACCAATATATAAGAAGCTTGATTGGGAACCACTAATCAGTGGAGAATAACCAGGAAGTTGAATAAATCTAATAGGAGTTGTGAGTAAGAAGATATCCCACTTTCTATCCAGATGATTCCAGATTAGCCTGTTCGGCCATATGCCATTATCATCATGATTCTTATCAAACCAGGATGAACCACGATCTAAGAAGCTTTATTTGGAACCACTAATCAGTGGAGAATAACCAGGAAGTTGAATAAATCTAATAGGAGTTGTGAGTAAGAAGATATCCCACTTTCTATCCAGATGATTCCAGATTAGACTGTTCGGACATATGGCAATATCTTCATGCTTCTTATCAAACCAGGATGAACCAATATATAAGAAGCTTGATTGGGAACCACTAATCAGTGGAGAATAACCAGGAAGTTGAATAAATTTCATAGGAGTTGTGATTAAGAAGATATCCCACTTTCTATCCAGATGATTCCAGATTAGCATGTTCGGCCATATACCATTATCTTCATGATTCTTATCAAACCAGGATGAACCACGATCTAAGAAGCTTTATTTGGAACCACTAATCAGTGGAGAATAACCAGAAAGTTGAATAAATCTCATAGGAGTTGTGAGTAAGAAGATATCCCACTTTCTTTCCAGATGATTCCAGATTAGCCTGTTCGGACATATGCCATTATCTTCATGATTCTTATCAAACCAGGATGAAACATGATCTAAGAAGCTTTATTTGGAACCACTAATCAGTGGAGAATAACCAGGAAATTGAATAAATCTCATAAGTGTTGTGAGCAACAAGATATCCCACCTTCTATCCAGATGATTACAGATTAGCCTGTTCGGACATATGCCATTATCTTCATGATTCTTATCAAACCAGGATGAACCATGATCTAAGAAGCTTTATTTGTAACCACTAATCAGTGGAGAATAACCAGGAAGTTGAATAAATCTCATAGTAGTTGTGAGTAAGAAGATATCCCACTTTCTATCCAGATGATTCCTGATTAGCCTGTTCGGACATATGGCAATATCTTCATGATTCTTATCAAACCAGGATGAACCAATATATAAGAAGCTTGATTGGGAACCACTAATCAGTGGAGATTAACCAGGAAGTTGAATAAATCTCATAGGAGTTGTGAGTAAGAAGATATCCCACTTTCTATCCAGATGATTCCAGATTAGCCTGTTCGGACATATGCCATTATCTTCATAATTCTTATCAAACCAGGATGAACCACGAACTAAGAAACTTTATTTGGAACCACTAATCAGTGGAGAATAACCAGGAAGTTGAATAAATCTCATAGGAGTTGTGAGGAAGAAGATATCCCACTTTCTATCCAGATGATTCCAGATTAGCCTGTTCGGGCATATGGCAATTGCTTCATGATTCTTATCAAACCAGGATGAACCACGATCTAAGAAGCTTTATTTGGAACCACTAATCAGTGGAGAATAACCAGGAAGTTGAATAAATCTCATAAGTGTTGTGAGCAACAAGATATCCCACCTTCTATCCAGATGATTACATATTAGCCTATTCGAACATATGCCATTATCTTCATGATTCTTATCAAACCAGGATGAACCACGATCTAAGAAGCTTTATTTGGAACCACTAATCAGTGGGGAATAACCAGGAAGTTGAATAAATCTCATAGGAGTTGTGAGTAAGAAGATATCCCACTTTCTATCCAGATGATTCCACATTAGCCTGTTCGGACATATGGTAATATCTTCATGATTCTTATCAAACCAGGATGTACCAATATATAAGAAGCTTGATTGGGAACCACTAATCAGTGGAGAATAACCAGGAAGTTGAATAAATCTCATAGGAGTTGTGAGTAAGAAGATATCCCACTTTCTATCCAGATGATTCCAGATAAGCCAGTTTGAACATATGCCATTATCTTCATGATTCTTATCAAACCAGGATGAACCACGATCTAAGAAGCTTTATTTGGAACCACTAATCAGTGGAGAATAACTAGGAAGTTGAATAAATCTCATAGGAGTTGTGAGGAAGAAGATTTCCCCCTTTCTATATAGATGATTCCAGATTAGCCTGTTCGGATATATGACAATAGCTTCATGATTCTTATTAAACCAGGATGAACCACGATCTAAGAAGCTTTATTTGGAACCACTAATCGGTGGGGAATAACCAGGAAGTTGAATAAATCTCATAAGTGTTGTGAGCAAGAAGATATCCCACCTTCTATCCAGATGATTCCAGATTAGCCTGTTCGGACATATGCCATTATCTTCATGATTCTTATCAAACCAGGATGAACCACGATCTAAGAAGCTTTATTTGGAACCACTAATCAGTGGAGAATAAACAGGAAGTTGAATACATCTAATAGGAGTTGTGAGTAAGAAGATATCCCACTTTCTATCCAGATGATTCCAGATTAGCCTGTTCGGACATATGGCAATATATTCATGATTCTTATCAAACCAGGATGAACCACGATCTAAGAAGCTTTATTTGGAACCACTAATCAGTGGAGAATAACCAGGAAGTTGAATAAATCTAATAGGAGTTGTGAGTAAGAAGATATCCCACTTTCTATCCAGATGATTCCAGATTAGCCTGTTCGGACATATGGCAATATCTTCATGCTTCTTATCAAACCAGGATGAACCAATATATAAGAAGCTTGATTGGGAACCACTAATCAGTGGAGAATAACCAGGAAGTTGAATAAATCTAATAGGAGTTGTGAGTAAGAAGATATCCCACTTTCTATCCAGATGATTCCAGATTAGCCTGTTCGGCCATATGCCATTATCATCATGATTCTTATCAAACCAGGATGAACCACGATCTAAGAAGCTTTATTTGGAACCACTAATCAGTGGAGAATAACCAGGAAGTTGAATAAATCTAATAGGAGTTGTGAGTAAGAAGATATCCCACTTTCTATCCAGATGATTCCAGATTAGACTGTTCGGACATATGGCAATATCTTCATGCTTCTTATCAAACCAGGATGAACCAATATATAAGAAGCTTGATTGGGAACCACTAATCAGTGGAGAATAACCAGGAAGTTGAATAAATTTCATAGGAGTTGTGAGTAAGAAGATATCCCACTTTCTATCCAGATGATTCCAGATTAGCATGTTCGGCCATATA
The DNA here is from genome assembly GCA_019705995.1 of Raphanus raphanistrum x Raphanus sativus. Lineage (NCBI taxonomy): Eukaryota > Viridiplantae > Streptophyta > Magnoliopsida > Brassicales > Brassicaceae > Raphanus > Raphanus raphanistrum x Raphanus sativus. The sequence goes on along the minus strand of CM034043.1, from coordinate 1,376,037 downwards.
CCATTATCTTCATGATTCTTATCAAACCAGGATGAACCACGATCTAAGAAGCTTTATTTGGAACCACTAATCAGTGGAGAATAACCAGGAAGTTGAATAAATCTCATAAGAGTTGTGAGTAAGAAGATATCCCACTTTCTTTCCAGATGATTCCAGATTAGCCTGTTCGGACATATGCCATTATCTTCATGATTCTTATCAAACCAGGATGAAACATGATCTAAGAAGCTTTATTTGGAACCACTAATCAGTGGAGAATAACCAGGAAGTTGAATAAATCTCATAAGTGTTGTGAGCAACAAGATATCCCACCTTCTATCCAGATGATTACAGATTAGCCTGTTCGGACATATGCCATTATCTTCATGATTCTTATCAAACCAGGATGAACCATGATCTAAGAAGCTTTATTTGTAACCACTAATCAGTGGAGAATAACCAGGAAGTTGAATAAATCTCATAGTAGTTGTGAGTAAGAAGATATCCCACTTTCTATCCAGATGATTCCAGATTAGCCTGTTCGGACATATGGCAATATCTTCATGATTCTTATCAAACCAGGATGAACCAATATATAAGAAGCTTGATTGGGAACCACTAATCAGTGGAGATTAACCAGGAAGTTGAATAAATCTCATAGGAGTTGTGAGTAAGAAGATATCCCACTTTCTATCCAGATGATTCCAGATTAGCCTGTTCGGACATATGCCATTATCTTCATAATTCTTATCAAACCAGGATGAACCACGAACTAAGAAACTTTATTTGGAACCACTAATCAGTGGAGAATAACCAGGAAGTTGAATAAATCTCATAGGAGTTGTGAGGAAGAAGATATCCCACTTTCTATCCAGATGATTCCAGATTAGCCTGTTCGGGCATATGGCAATTGCTTCATGATTCTTATCAAACCAGGATGAACCACGATCTAAGAAGCTTTATTTGGAACCACTAATCAGTGGAGAATAACCAGGAAGTTGAATAAATCTCATAAGTGTTGTGAGCAACAAGATATCCCACCTTCTATCCAGGTGATTACATATTAGCCTGTTCGAACATATGCCATTATCTTCATGATTCTTATCAAACCAGGATGAACCACGATCTAAGAAGCTTTATTTGGAACCACTAATCAGTGGGGAATAACCAGGAAGTTGAATAAATCTCATAGGAGTTGTGAGTAAGAAGATATCCCACTTTCTATCCAGATGATTCCACATTAGCCTGTTCGGACATATGGTAATATCTTCATGATTCTTATCAAACCAGGATGAACCAATATATAAGAAGCTTGATTGGGAACCACTAATCAGTGGAGAATAACCAGGAAGTTGAATAAATCTCATAGGAGTTGTGAGTAAGAAGATATCCCACTTTCTATCCAGATGATTCCAGATAAGCCTGTTTGAACATATGCCATTATCTTCATGATTCTTATCAAACCAGGATGAACCACGATCTAAGAAGCTTTATTTGGAACCACTAATCAGTGGAGAATAACCAGGAAGTTGAATAAATCTCATAGAAGTTGTGAGTAAGAAGATTTCTCACTTTCTATCCAGATGATTCCAGATTAGCCTGTTCGGACATATGGCAATATATTCATGATTCTTATCAAACCAGGATGAACCACGATCTAAGAAGCTTTATTTGGAACCACTACTCGGTGGAGAAAAACCAGGAAGATGAATAAATCTCATAAGTGTTGTGAGCAAGAAGATATCCCACCTTCTATCCAGATGATTCCAGATTAGCATGTTCGGACATATGCCATTATCTTCATGATTCTTATCAAACCAGGATGAACCACGATCTAAGAAGCTTTATTTGGAACCACTAATCAGTGGAGAATAACCAGGAAGTTGAATAAATCTCATAGGAGTTGTGAGTAAGAAGATATCCCACTTTCTATCCAGATGATTCCAGATTAGCCTGTTCGGACATATGGCAATATATTCATGATTCTTATCAAACCAGGATGAACTATGATCTAAGAAGCTTTATTTGGAACCACTACTCAATGGAGAATAACCAGGAAGTTGAATAAATCTCATAAGTGTTGTGAGCAAGAAGATATCCCACCTTCTATCCAGATTATTCCAGATTAGCATGTTCGGACATATGCCATTATCTTCATGATTCTTATCAAACCAGGATGAACCACGATCTAAGAAGCTTTATTTGGAACTACTAATCAGTGGATAATAACCAGGAAGTTGAATAAATCTCATAAGTGTTGTGAGCAAGAAGATATCCCACCTTCTATCCAGATGATTACAGATTAGCCTGTTCGGACATATGCCATTATCTTCATGATTCTTATCAAACAAGGGATAACCACGATCTAAGAAGCTTTATTTGGAACCACTAATCAGTGGAGAATAACCAGGAAGTTGAATATGTGAGTTTTTACAAGAGATCTCAACTCTATAAGTGTGTGTGTGTGTAAGAACTCCAATGGAGAGATAAGAGTTTGTTAATGGCGATTTAGGGAGAGAGGTAGATGGGAGTTTGTTTAGGTGTATGGATGAGTGTATAAGAGACTAAGAGACTAGAGATTAAGTAACCAGAATAGGAGATTAAGAGACTTGAGAATAGAGATTAGAGAGTTTCTGTATCAAAGAACTTTCCTTTCATGAAGGAGGAGGAGAAACCCCACTCTCTCTCTTAAGAGATTACAAAACGAGTTCTACACTGCCTTATATAGGCTTTACACTTTGTAAACTCATAAACCTATATCTAATGGATAGAAACACTTGAGAGAATGGATGGCTGAGATGGTGTTGAGATGAATCCTTGTCTTTGAAGCTGATTGGTGTAGAGATATGGTCAAAGAGAGGGCTGGCTTATGATTGGTTGCTATAAAGCTCCCTTGGATGTTCCCATGTATCTGGCTAGATGCATGGTCATTACACCTTTACACAGCCATATACAGCCTGTTCCAGCCTGTCTTGGGCGCCACCCTCTTCCTTTCAAATTCAAAGTGTCACAAAGTATCTTTCTTTGATGCCACTTTGATTCTCCTTTGATGCCATTTGCACATAACCTTATCCATACACTATGCAATCTCCAAATAGTGTATAGTACTTCTCAATAGTGAATAAATTTCCATCACTATTCACTATTACATCACTTTGCCCATTCTTACCCAAACCTCTTCAATCTTACTGTGGTAACTCTCCAAAGTTACCAGTTACTGTCTGAGCCAAATCTCTCCAAATGGTGTCTAAGTCCCTCCTGAACTTAAACCCTATCTTGCATAGCCCTCAGGACACTTCTAGACATCTTTAAACCCTCATGAAGCCTTGATAGACAATCTCAGAAGATCTTGCCTTACTTGTGCACCAGACCCAAATCAACTCAACACCTTTGCCTCTCCATTTCTTTTCGTCAAGTTAACAGAATAAATCTCATAGGAGTTGTGAGTAAGAAGATATCCCACTTTCTATCCAGATGATTCCAGATTAGCCTGTTCGGACATATGACAATAGCTTCATGATTCTTATTAAACCAAGATGAACCACGATCTAAGAAGCTTTATTTGGAACCACTAATCAGTGGAGAATAACCAGGAAGTTGAATAAATCTACGAGGTGTTGTGAGTAAGAAGATATCCCACTTTCTGTCCAGATGATTCCAGATTAGCCTGTTCGGACATATGCCATTATCTTCATGATTCTTTTCAAACCAGGATGAACCATGATCTAAGAAGCTTTATTTGGAACCACTAATCAGTGGACAATAACCAGGAAGTTGAATAAATCTCATAAGTGTTGTGAGCAACAAGATATCCCACCTTCTATCCAGATGATTACAGATTAGCCTGTTCGGACATATGCCATTATCTTCATGATTCTTATCAAACCAGGATGAACCACGATCTAAGAAGCTTTATTTGGAACCACTAATCAGTGGAGAGTAACCAGGAAGTTGAATAAATCTCATAGGAGTTGTGAGTAAGAAGATATCCCACTTTCTATCCAGATGATTCCAGATTAGCCTGTTCGGACATATGGTAATATCTTCATTATTCTTATCAAACCAGGATGAACCAATATATAAGAAGCTTGATTGGGAACCACTAATCAGTGGAGAATAACCAGAAGTTGAATAAATCTCATAGGAGTTGTGAGTAAGAAGATATCCCACTTTCTATCCAGATGATTCCAGATAAGCATGTTTGAACATATGCCATTATCTTCATGATTCTTATCAAACCAGGATGAACCACGATCTAAGAAGCTTTATTTGGAACCACTAATCAGTGGAGAATAACCAGGAAGTTGAATAAATCTCATAGGAGTTGTGAGTAAGAAGATATCCCAGTTTCGATCCAGATGATTCCAGATTAGCCTGTTCGGACATATGGCAATATATTCATGATTCTTGTCAAACCAGGATGAACCACGATCTAAGAAGCTTTATTTGGAACCACTACTCGGTGAAGAATAACCAGGAAGTTGAATAAATCTCATAAGTGTTGTGAGCAAGAAGATATCCCAACTTCTATCCAGATGATTCCAGATTAGCCTGTTCGGACATATGCCATTATCTTCATGATTCTTATCAAACCAGGATGAACCACGATCTAAGAAGCTTGATTGGGAACCACTAATCAGTGGAGAATAACCAGAAGTTGAATAAATCTCATAGGAGTTGTGAGTAAGAAGATATCCCACTTTCTATCCAGATGATTCCAGATAAGCATGTTTGAACATATGCCATTATCTTCATGATTCTTATCAAACCAGGATGAACCACGATCTAAGAAGCTTTATTTGGAACCACTAATCAGTGGAGAATAACCAGGAAGTTGAATAAATCTCATAGGAGTTGTGAGGAAGAAGATATCCCACTTTTTATCCAGATGATTCCAGATTAGCCTGTTCGGACATATGGCAATATATTCATGATTCTTAACAAACCAGGATGAACCACCATCTAAGAAGCTTTATTTGGAACCACTACTCAGTGGAGAATAACCAGGAAGTTGAATAAATCTCATAAGTGTTGTGAGCAAGAAGATATCCCACCTTCTATCCAGATGATTCCAGATTAGCCTGTTCGGACATATGCCATTATCTTCATGATTCTTATCAAACCAGGATGAACCACGATCTAAGAAGCTTTATTTGGAACCACTAATCAGTGGAGAATAACCAGGAAGTTAAATACATCTAATAGGAGTTGTGAGTAAGAAGATATCCCACTTTCTATCCAGATGATTCCAGATTAGCCTGTTCGGACATATGGCAATATATTCATGATTCTTATCAAACCAGGATGAACCACGATCTAAGAAGCTTTATTTGGAACCACTAATCAGTGGAGCATAACCAGGAAGTTGAATAAATCTAATAGGAGTTGTGAGTAAGAAGATATCCCACTTTCTATCCAGATGATTCCAGATTAGCCTGTTCGGACATATGGCAATTGCTTCATGATTCTTATCAAACCAGGATGAACCACGATCTAAGAAGCTTTATTTGGAACCACTAATCAGTGGAGAAAAACCAGGAAGTGGAATAAATCTCATAAGTGTTGTAAGCAACAAGATATCCCACCTTCTATCCAGATGATTACAGATTAGCCTGTTCTGACATATGCCATTATCTTCATGATTCTTATCAAACCAGGATGAACCACGATCTAAGAAGCTTTATTTGGAACACCCAATCAATGGAGAATAACCAGGAAGGTGAATAAATCTCATAAGTGTTGTAAACAACAAGATATTCCACCTTCTATCCAGATGATTACAGATTAGCCTGTTCGAACATATGTCATTATCTTCTTGATTCTTATCAAACCAGGATGAACCACGATCTAAGAAGCTTTATTTGGAACCACTAATCAGTGGGGAATAACCAGGAAGTTGAATAAATCTCATAGGAGTTGTGAGTAAGAAGATATCCCACTTTCTATCCAGATGATTCCACATTAGCCTGTTCGGACATATGGCAATATCTTCATGATTCTTATCAAACCAGGATGAACCAATATATAAGAAGCTTGATTGGGAACCACTAATCAGTGGAGAATAACCAGAAGTTGAATAAATCTCATAGGAGTTGTGAGTAAGAAGATATCCCACTTTCTATCCAGATGATTCCAGATAAGCATGTTTGAACATATGCCATTATCTTCATGATTCTTATCAAACCAGGATGAACCACGATCTAAGAAGCTTTATTTGGAACCACTAATCAGTGGAGAATAACCAGGAAGTTGAATAAATCTCATAGGAGTTGTGAGTAAGAAGATATCCCAGTTTCGATCCAGATGATTCCAGATTAGCCTGTTCGGACATATGGCAATATATTCATGATTCTTGTCAAACCAGGATGAACCACGATCTAAGAAGCTTTATTTGGAACCACTACTCGGTGAAGAATAACCAGGAAGTTGAATAAATCTCATAAGTGTTGTGAGCAAGAAGATATCCCAACTTCTATCCAGATGATTCCAGATTAGCCTGTTCGGACATATGCCATTATCTTCATGATTCTTATCAAACCAGGATGAACCACGATCTAAGAAGCTTTATTTGGAACCACTAATCAGTGGAGAATAACCAGGAAGTCGAATAAATCTCATAGGAGTTGTGAGTAAGAAGATATCCCACTTTCTATCCAGATGATTCCAGATTAGCCTGTTCGGACATATGGCAATATATTCATGATTCTTATCAAACCAGGATGAACTACGATCTAAGAAGCTTTATTTGGAACCACTACTCAGTGGAGAATAACCAGGAAGTTGAATAAATCTCATAAGTGTTGTGAGCAAGAAGATATCCCACCTTCTATCCAGATGATTCCAGATTAGCCTGTTCGGACATATGCCATTATCTTCATGATTCTTATCAAACCAGGATGAACCACGATCTAAGAAGCTTTATTTGGAACCACTAATCAGTGGAGAATAACCAGGAAGTCGAATAAATCTCATAGGAGTTGTGAGTAAGAAGATATCCCACTTTCTATCCAGATGATTCCAGATTAGCCTGTTCGGACATATGGCAATATATTCATGATTCTTATCAAACGAGGATGAACTACGATCTAAGAAGCTTTATTTGGAACCACTACTCAGTGGAGAATAACCAGGAAGTTGAATAAATCTCATAAGTGTTGTGAGCAAGAAGATATCCCACCTTCTATCCAGATTATTCCAGATTAGCATGTTCGGACATATGCCATTATCTTCATGATTCTTATCAAACCAGGATGAACCACGATCTAAGAAGCTTTATTTGGAACCACTAATCAGTGGAGAATAACCAGGAAGTCGAATAAATCTCATAGGAGTTGTGAGTAAGAAGATATCCCACTTTCTATCCAGATGATTCCAGATTAGCCTGTTCGGACATATGGCAATATATTCATGATTCTTATCAAACCAGGATGAACTACGATCTAAGAAGCTTTATTTGGAACCACTACTCAGTGGAGAATAACCAGGAAGTTGAATAAATCTCATAAGTGTTGTGAGCAAGAAGATATCCCACCTTCTATCCAGATTATTCCAGATTAGCATGTTCGGACATATGCCATTATCTTCATGATTCTTATCAAACCAGGATGAACCACGATCTAAGAAGCTTTATTTGGAACCACTAATCAGTGGAGAATAACCAGGAAGTTGAATAAATCTCATAAGTGTTGTGAGCAAGAAGATATCCCACCTTCTATCCAAATGATTACAGATTAGCCTGTTCGGACATATGCCATTATCTTCATGATTCTTATCAAACCAGGATGAACCACGATCTAAGAAGCTTTATTTAGAACCACTAATCAGTGGAGAATAACCAGGAAGTTGAATAAATCTCATAGGAGTTGTGAGTAAGAAGATATCCCACTTTCTATCCAGATGATTCCAGATTAGCCTGTTCGGACATATGACAATAGCTTCATGATTCTTATTAAACCAGGATGAACCACGATCTAAGAAGCTTTATTTGGAACCACTAATCAGTGGAGAATAACCAGGAAGTTGAATAAATCTCATAGGAGTTGTGAGTAAGAAGATATCCCACTTTCTGTCCAGATGATTCCAGATTAGCCTGTTCGGACATATGCCATTATCTTCATGATTCTTTTCAAACCAGGATGAACCATGATCTAAGAAGCTTTATTTGGAACCACTAATCAGTGGACAATAACCAGGAAGTTGAATAAATCTCATAAGTGTTGTGAGCAAGAAGATATCCCACCTTCTATCCAAATTATTCCAGATTAGCCTGTTCGGACATATGCCATTATCTTCATGATTCTTATCAAACCAGGATGAACCACGATCTAAGAAGCTTTATTTGGAACCACTAATCAGTGGAGAATAACCAGGAAGTCGAATAAATCTCATAGGAGTTGTGAGTAAGAAGATATCCCACTTTCTATCCAGATGATTCCAGATTAGCCTGTTCGGACATATGGCAATATATTCATGATTCTTATCAAACCAGGATGAACTACTATCTAAGAAGCTTTATTTGGAACCACTACTCAGTGGAGAATAACCAGGAAGTTGAATAAATCTCATAAGTGTTGTGAGCAAGAAGATATCCCACCTTCTATCCAGATGATTCCAGATTAGCCTGTTCGGACATATGCCATTATCTTCATGATTCTTATCAAACCAGGATGAACCACGATCTAAGAAGCTTTATTTGGAACCACTAATCAGTGGAGAATAACCAGGAAGTCGAATAAATCTCATAGGAGTTGTGAGTAAGAAGATATCCCACTTTCTATCCAGATGATTCCAGATTAGCCTGTTCGGACATATGCCATTATCTTCATGATTCTTTTCAAACCAGGATGAACCATGATCTAAGAAGCTTTATTTGGAACCACTAATCAGTGGACAATAACCAGGAAGTTTAATAAATCTCATAAGTGTTGTGAGCAAGAAGATATCCCAACTTCTATCCAGATGATTCCAGATTAGCCTGTTCGGACATATGCCATTATCTTCATGATTCTTATCAAACCAGGATGAACCACGATCTAAGAAGCTTTATTTGGAACCACTAATCAGTGGAGAATAACCAGGAAGTCGAATAAATCTCATAGGAGTTGTGAGTAAGAAGATATCCCACTTTCTATCCAGATGATTCCAGATTAGCATGTTCGGACATATGGCAATATATTCATGATTCTTATCAAACCAGGATGAACTACGATCTAAGAAGCTTTATTTGGAACCACTACTCAGTGGAGAATAACCAGGAAGTTGAATAAATCTCATAAGTGTTGTGAGCAAGAAGATATCCCACCTTCTATCCAGATGATTCCATATTAGCCTGTTCGGACATATGTCATTATCTTCATGATTCTTATCAAACCAGGATGAACCACGATCTAAGAAGCTTTATTTGGAACCACTAGTCAGTGGAGAATAACCAGGAAGTTGAATAAATCTCATAGGAGTTGTGAGTAAGAAGATATCCCACTTTCTGTCCAGATGATTCCAGATTAGCCTGTTCGGACATATGCCATTATCTTCATGATTCTTTTCAAACCAGGATGAACCATGATCTAAGAAGCTTTATTTGGAACCACTAATCAGTGGACAATAACCAGGAAGTTGAATAAATCTCATAAGTGTTGTGAGCAAGAAGATATCCCAACTTCTATCCAGATGATTCCAGATTAGCCTGTTCGGACATATGCCATTATCTTCATGATTCTTATCAAACGAGGATGAACCACGATCTAAGAAGCTTTATTTGGAACCACTAATCAGTGGAGAATAACCAGGAAGTTGAATAAATCTCATAGGAGTTGTGAGTAAGAAGATATCCCACTTTCTATCCAGATGATTCCAGATTAACCTGTTCGGACATATGGCAATATATTCATGATTCTTATCAAACCAGGATGAACTACGATCTAAGAAGCTTTATTTGGAACCACTACTCAGTGGAGAATAACCAGGAAGTTGAATAAATCTCATAAGTGTTGTGAGCAAGAAGATATCCCACCTTCTATCCAGATGATTCCAGATTAGCCTGTTCGGACATATGCCATTATCTTCATGATTCTTATCAAACCAGGATGAACCACGATCTAAGAAGCTTTATTTGGAACCACTAATCAGTGGAGAATAACCAGGAAGTCGAATAAATCTCATAGGAGTTGTGAGTAAGAAGATATCCCACTTTCTATCCAGATGATTCCAGATTAGCCTGTTCGGACATATGGCAATATATTCATGATTCTTATCAAACGAGGATGAACTACGATCTAAGAAGCTTTATTTGGAACCACTACTCAGTGGAGAATAACCAGGAAGTTGAATAAATCTCATAAGTGTTGTGAGCAAGAAGATATCCCACCTTCTATCCAGATTATTCCAGATTAGCATGTTCGGACATATGCCATTATCTTCATGATTCTTATCAAACCAGGATGAACCACGATCTAAGAAGCTTTATTTGGAACCACTAATCAGTGGAGAATAACCAGGAAGTCGAATAAATCTCATAGGAGTTGTGAGTAAGAAGATATCCCACTTTCTATCCAGATGATTCCAGATTAGCCTGTTCGGACATATGGCAATATATTCATGATTCTTATCAAACCAGGATGAACTACGATCTAAGAAGCTTTATTTGGAACCACTACTCAGTGGAGAATAACCAGGAAGTTGAATAAATCTCATAAGTGTTGTGAGCAAGAAGATATCCCACCTTCTATCCAGATTATTCCAGATTAGCATGTTCGGACATATGCCATTATCTTCATGATTCTTATCAAACCAGGATGAACCACGATCTAAGAAGCTTTATTTGGAACCACTAATTAGTGGAGAATAACCAGGAAGTTGAATAAATCTCATAAGTGTTGTGAGCAAGAAGATATCCCACCTTCTATCCAGATGATTACAGATTAGCCTGTTCGGACATATGCCATTATCTTCATGATTCTTATCAAACCAGGATGAACCACGATCTAAGAAGCTTTATTTAGAACCACTAATCAGTGGAGAATAACCAGGAAGTTGAATAAATCTCATAGGAGTTGTGAGTAAGAAGATATCCCACTTTCTATCCAGATGATTCCAGATTAGCCTGTTCGGACATATGCCATTATCTTCATGATTCTTATCAAACCAGGATGAACCACGGTCTAAGAAGCTTTATTTGGAACCACTATTCAGTGGAGAATAACCAGGAAGTTAAATAAATCTCATAGGAGTTGTGAGGAAGAAGATATCCCACTTTCTATATAGATTATTCCAGATTAGCCTGTTCGGACATATGGCAATAGCTTCATGATTCTTATTAAACCAGGATGAACCACGATCTAAGAAGCTTTATTTGGAACCACTAATAAGTGGAGAATAACCAGGAAGTTGAATAAATCTCATAAGTGTTGTGAGCAAGAAGATATCCCACCTTCTATCCAGATGATTCCAGATTAGCATGTTCGGACATATGGCAATATCTTCATGATTCTTATCAAACCAGGATGAACCACGATCTAAGAAGCTTTATTTGGAACCACTAATCAGTGGAGAATAACCAGGAAATTAAATAAATCTCGTAGGAGTTGTGAGGAAGAAGATATCCCACTTTCTATCCAGATGATTCCAGATTAGCCTGTTCGGACATATGCCATTATCTTCATGATTCTTATCAAACCAGGATGAACCACGGTCGAAGAAGCTTTATTTGGAACCACTATTCAGTGGAGAATAACCAGGAAGTTAAATAAATCTCATAGGAGTTGTGAGGAAGAAGATATCCCACTTTCTATATAGATTATTCCAGATTAGCCTGTTCGGACATATGACAATAGCTTCATGATTCTTATTAAACCAGGATGAACCACGATCTAAGAAGCTTTATTTGGAACCACTAATCAGTGGAGAATAACCAGGAAGTTGAATAAATCTCATAAGTGTTGTGAGCAAGAAGATATCCCACCTTCTATCCAGATGATTCCAGATTAGCCTGTTCGGACATATGGCAATATCTTCATGATTCTTATCAAACCAGGATGAACCACGATCTAAGAAGCTTTATTTGGAACCACTAATCAGTGGAGAATAACCAGGAATTAAATAAATCTCGTAGGAGTTGTGAGGAAGAAGATATCCCACTTTCTATCCAGATGATTCCAGATTAGCCTGTTCGGACATATGACAATAGCTTCATGATTCTTATCAAACCAGGATGAACCACGATCTAAGAAGCTTTATTTGGAACCACTAATCAGTGGAGAATAACCAGGAAGTTGAATAAATCTCATAAGTGTTGTGAGCAAGAAGATATCCCACTTTCTATCCAGATGATTCCAGATTAGCCTGTTCGGACATATGACATTATCTTCATGATTCTTATCAAACCAGGATGAACCACGGTCTAAGAAGCTTTATTTGGAACCACTATTCAGTGGAGAATAACCAGGAAGTTAAATAAATCTCATAGGAGTTGTGAGGAAGAAGATATCCCACTTTCTATCCAGATGATTCCAGATTAGCCTGTTCGGACATATGACAATAGCTTCATGATTCTTATCAAACCAGGATGAACCACGTTCTAAGAAGCTTTATTTGGAACCACTAATCAGTGGAGAATAACCAGGAAGTTGAATAAATCTCATAAGTGTTGTGAGCAAGAAGATATCCCACCTTCTATCCAGATGATTCCAGATTAGCCTGTTCGGACATATGGCAATATCTTCATGATTTTTATCAAACCAGGATGAACCACGATCTAAGAAGCTTTATTTGGAACCACTAATCAGTGGAGAATAACCAGGAAGTTGAATAAATCTCATAAGTGTTGTGAGCAACAAGATATCCCACCTTCTATGCAGATGATTACAGATTAGCCTGTTCGGACGTGTGCCATTATCTTCATGATTCTTATCAAACCAGGATGAACCACGATCTAAGAAGCTTTATTTGGAACCACTAATCAGTGGAGAATAACCAGGAAGTTGAATAAATCTCATAGGAGTTGTGAGTAAGAAGATATCCCACTGTCCAGATGATTCCAGATTAGCCTGTTCGGACATATGCCATTATCTTCATGATTCTTATCAAACCAGGTGAACCACGATATAAGAAGCTTTATTTGGAACCACTAATCAGTGGAGAATAACCAGGAAGTTGAATAAATCTCATAAGTGTTGTGAGCAACAAGATATCCCACTTTTTATCCAGATGATTCCAGATTAGCTTGTTCGGACATATGCCATTATCTTCATGATTCTTATCAAACCAGGATGAACCACGATCTAATAAGCTTTATTTGGAACCAATAATCAGTGGAGAATAACCAGGAAGTTGAATAGATCTCATAGGAGTTGTGAGGAAGAAGATATCCCACTTTCTATCCAGATGATTCCAGATTAGCCTGTTCGGACATATGCCATTATCTTCATGATTCTTATCAAACCAGGTGAACCACGATATAAGAAGCTTTATTTGGAACCACTAATCAGTGGAGAATAACCAGGAAGTTGAATAAATCTCATAAGTGTTGTGAGCAACAAGATATCCCACCTTCTATCAAGATGATTCCAGATTAGCCTGTTCGGACATATGGCAATAGCTTCATGATTCTTATTAAACCAGGATGAACCACGATCTAAGAAGCTTTATTTGGAACCACTAATCAGTGGAGAATAACCAGGAAGTTGAATAAATCTCATAGGAGTTGTGAGTAAGAAGATATCCCACTTTCTATCCAGTTGATTCCAGATTAGCATGTTCGGACATATGGCAATATCTTCATGATTCTTATCAAACCAGGATGAACCAATATATAAGAAGTTTGATTGGGAACCAATAATCAGTGGAGAATAACCAGGAAGTTGAATAAATCTCATAGGAGTTGTGAGTAAGAAGATATCCCACTTTCGATCCAGATGATTCCAGATAAGCCTGTTTGAACATATGCCATTATCTTCATGATTCTTATCAAACCAGGATGAACCACGATCTAAGAAGCTTTATTTGGAACCAATATTAAGTGGAGAATAACCAGGAAGTTGAATAAATCTCATAGGAGTTGTGAGTAAGAAGATATCCCACTTTCTATCCAGATGATTCCAGATTAGCTGTTCGGACATATGGCAATATCTTCATGATTCTTATCAAACCAGGATGAACCACGATCTAAGAAGCTTTATTTGGAACCACTAATCAGTGGAGAATAACCAGGAAATTAAATAAATCTCGTAGGAGTTGTGAGGAAGAAGATATCCCACTTTCTATCCAGATGATTCCAGATTAGCCTGTTCGGACATATGCCATTATCTTCATGATTCTTATCAAACCAGGATGAACCACGGTCGAAGAAGCTTTATTTGGAACCACTATTCAGTGGAGAATAACCAGGAAGTTAAATAAATCTCATAGGAGTTGTGAGGAAGAAGATATCCCACTTTCTATATAGATTATTCCAGATTAGCCTGTTCGGACATATGACAATAGCTTCATGATTCTTATTAAACCAGGATGAACCACGATCTAAGAAGCTTTATTTGGAACCACTAATAAGTGGAGAATAACCAGGAAGTTGAATAAATCTCATAAGTGTTGTGAGCAAGAAGATATCCCACCTTCTATCCAGATGATTCCAGATTAGCCTGTTCGGACATATGGCAATATCTTCATGATTCTTATCAAACCAGGATGAACCACGATCTAAGAAGCTTTATTTGGAACCACTAATCAGTGGAGAATAACCAGGAATTAAATAAATCTCGTAGGAGTTGTGAGGAAGAAGATATCCCACTTTCTATCCAGATGATTCCAGATTAGCCTGTTCGGACATATGACAATAGCTTCATGATTCTTATCAAACCAGGATGAACCACGATCTAAGAAGCTTTATTTGGAACCACTAATCAGTGGAGAATAACCAGGAAGTTGAATAAATCTCATAAGTGTTGTGAGCAAGAAGATATCCCACTTTCTATCCAGATGATTCCAGATTAGCCTGTTCGGACATATGACATTATCTTCATGATTCTTATCAAACCAGGATGAACCACGGTCTAAGAAGCTTTATTTGGAACCACTATTCAGTGGAGAATAACCAGGAAGTTAAATAAATCTCATAGGAGTTGTGAGGAAGAAGATATCCCACTTTCTATCCAGATGATTCCAGATTAGCCTGTTCGGACATATGACAATAGCTTCATGATTCTTATCAAACCAGGATGAACCACGTTCTAAGAAGCTTTATTTGGAACCACTAATCAGTGGAGAATAACCAGGAAGTTGAATAAATCTCATAAGTGTTGTGAGCAAGAAGATATCCCACCTTCTATCCAGATGATTCCAGATTAGCCTGTTCGGACATATGGCAATATCTTCATGATTTTTATCAAACCAGGATGAACCACGATCTAAGAAGCTTTATTTGGAACCACTAATCAGTGGAGAATAACCAGGAAGTTGAATAAATCTCATAAGTGTTGTGAGCAACAAGATATCCCACCTTCTATGCAGATGATTACAGATTAGCCTGTTCGGACGTGTGCCATTATCCTCATGATTCTTATCAAACCAGGATGAACCACGATCTAAGAAGCTTTATTTGGAACCACTAATCAGTGGAGAATAACCAGGAAGTTGAATAAATCTCATAGGAGTTGTGAGTAAGAAGATATCCCACTGTCCAGATGATTCCAGATTAGCCTGTTCGGACATATGCCATTATCTTCATGATTCTTATCAAACCAGGTGAACCACGATATAAGAAGCTTTATTTGGAACCACTAATCAGTGGAGAATAACCAGGAAGTTGAATAAATCTCATAAGTGTTGTGAGCAACAAGATATCCCACTTTTTATCCAGATGATTCCAGATTAGCTTGTTCGGACATATGCCATTATCTTCATGATTCTTATCAAACCAGGATGAACCACGATCTAATAAGCTTTATTTGGAACCAATAATCAGTGGAGAATAACCAGGAAGTTGAATAGATCTCATAGGAGTTGTGAGGAAGAAGATATCCCACTTTCTATCCAGATGATTCCAGATTAGCCTGTTCGGACATATGCCATTATCTTCATGATTCTTATCAAACCAGGTGAACCACGATATAAGAAGCTTTATTTGGAACCACTAATCACTGGAGAATAACCAGGAAGTTGAATAAATCTCATAAGTGTTGTGAGCAACAAGATATCCCACCTTCTATCAAGATGATTCCAGATTAGCCTGTTCGGACATATGGCAATAGCTTCATGATTCTTATTAAACCAGGATGAACCACGATCTAAGAAGCTTTATTTGGAACCACTAATCAGTGGAGAATAACCAGGAAGTTGAATAAATCTCATAGGAGTTGTGAGTAAGAAGATATCCCACTTTCTATCCAGTTGATTCCAGATTAGCATGTTCGGACATATGGCAATATCTTCATGATTCTTATCAAACCAGGATGAACCAATATATAAGAAGTTTGATTGGGAACCAATAATCAGTGGAGAATAACCAGGAAGTTGAATAAATCTCATAGGAGTTGTGAGTAAGAAGATATCCCACTTTCGATCCAGATGATTCCAGATAAGCCTGTTTGAACATATGCCATTATCTTCATGATTCTTATCAAACCAGGATGAACCACGATCTAAGAAGCTTTATTTGGAACCAATATTAAGTGGAGAATAACCAGGAAGTTGAATAAATCTCATAGGAGTTGTGAGTAAGAAGATATCCCACTTTCTATCCAGATGATTCCAGATTAGCTGTTCGGACATATGGCAATATCTTCATGATTCTTATCAAACCAGGATGAACCACGATCTAAGAAGCTTTATTTGGAACCACTAATCAGTGGAGAATAACCAGGAAGTTGAATAAATCTCATAAGTGTTGTGAGCAAGAAGATATCCCACCTTCTATCTAGATGATTCCAGATTAGCATGTTCGGACATATGCCATTATCTTCATGATTCTTATCAAACCAAGATGAACCACTTTCTAAGAAGCTTTATTTGGAACCACCAATCAGTGGATAATAACCAGGAAATTAAATAAATCTCGTAGGAGTTGTGAGGAAGAAGATATCCCACTTTCTATCCAGATGATTCCAGATTAGCCTGTTCGGACATATGACAATATATTCATGATTCTTATCAAACCAGGATGAACCACGATCTAAGAAGCTTTATTTGGAACCACTACTCAGTGGAGAATAACCAGGAAGTTGAATAAATCTCATAAGTGTTGTGAGCAAGAAGATATCCCACCTTCTATCCAGATGATTCCAGATTAGCCTGTTCGGACATAGGGCAATATATTCATGATTCTTATCAAACCAGGATGAACCACGATCTAAGAAGCTTTATTTGGAACCACTACTCAGTGGAGAATAACCAGGAAGTTGAATAAATCTCATAAGTGTTGTGAGCAAGAGGATATCCCACCTTCTATCCAGATGATTCCAGATTAGCCTGTTCGGACATATGCCATTATCTTCATGATTCTTATCAAACCAGGATGAACCACGATCTAAGAAGCTTTATTTGGAACCACTAATCAGTGGAGAATAACCAGGAAATTGAATAAATCTCATAAGTGTTGTGAGCAACAAGATATCCCACCTTCTATCAAGATGATTCCAGATTAGCCTGTTCGGACATATGGCAATAGCTTCATGATTCTTATCAAACCAGGATGAACCAATATGTAATAAGCTTTATTGGGAACCACTAATCAGTGGAGAATAACCAGGAAGTTGAATAAATATTATAGGAGTTGTGATTAAGAAGATATCCCACTTTTCTGTCCAGATGATTCCAGATTAGCCTGTTCGGACATATGGCAATATCTTTATGATTCTTATCAAACCAGGATGAACCACGGTCTAAGAAGCTTTATTTGGAACCACTATTCAGTGGAGAATAACCAGGAAGTTAAATAAATCTCATAGGAGTTGTGAGGAAGAAGATATCCCACTTTCTATCCAGATGATTCCAGATTAGCCTGTTCGGACATATGACAATAGCTTCATGATTCTTATTAAACCAGGATGAACCACGATCTAAGAAGCTTTATTTGGGACCACTAATCAGTGGAGAATAACCAGGAAGTTGAATAAATCTCATAAGTATTGTGAGCAACAAGATATCCCACCTTCTATCCAGATGATTACAGATTAGCCTGTTCGGACATATGCCATTATCTTCATGATTCTCATCAAACCAGGATGAACCACGATCTAAGAAGCTTTATTTGGAACCACTAATCAGTGGAGAATAACCAGGAAGTTGAATAAATCTCATAAGTGTTGTGAGCAAGAGGATATCCCACCTTCTATCCAGATGATTCCAGATTAGCCTGTTCGGACATATGCCATTATCTTCATGATTCTTACCAAACCAGGATGAACCACGATCTAAGAAGCTTTATTTGGAACCACCAATCAGTGGAGAATAACCAGGAAGTTGAATAAATCTCATAGGAGTTGTGAGTAAGAAGATATCCCACTTTCTATCCAGTTGATTCCAGATTAGCATGTTCGGACATATGGCAATATCTTCATGATTCTTATCAAACCAGGATGAACCAATATATAAGAAGTTTGATTGGGAACCAATAATCAGTGGAGAATAACCAGGAAGTTGAATAAATCTCATAGGAGTTATGAGTAAGAAGATATCCCACTTTCGATCCAGATGATTCCAGATAAGCCTGTTTGAACATATGCCATTATCTTCATGATTCTTATCAAACCAGGATGAACCACGATCTAAGAAGCTTTATTTGGAACCAATATTAAGTGGAGAATAACCAGGAAGTTGAATAAATCTCATAGGAGTTGTGAGTAAGAAGATATCCCACTTTCTATCCAGATGATTCCAGATTAGCTGTTCGGACATATGACAATATCTTCATGATTCTTATCAAACCAGGATGAACCACGATCTAAGAAGCTTTATTTGGAACCACTAATCAGTGGAGAATAACCAGGAAGTTGAATAAATCTCATAAGTGTTGTGAGCAAGAAGATATCCCACCTTCTATCTAGATGATTCCAGATTAGCATGTTCGGACATATGCCATTATCTTCATGATTCTTATCAAACCAAGATGAACCACTTTCTAAGAAGCTTTATTTGGAACCACCAATCAGTGGAGAATAACCAGGAAATTAAATAAATCTCGTAGGAGTTGTGAGGAAGAAGATTTCCCACTTTCTATCCAGATGATTCCAGATTAGCCTGTTCGGACATATGACAATAGCTTCATGATTCTTATCAAACCAGGATGAACCACGATCTAAGAAGCTTTATTTGGAACCACTAATCAGTGGAGAATAACCAGGAAGTTGAATAAATCTCATAAGTGTTGTGAGCAAGAAGATATCCCACTTTCTATCCAGATGATTCCAGATTAGCCTGTTCGGACATATGACATTATCTTCATGATTCTTATCAAACCAGGATGAACCACGGTCTAAGAAGCTTTATTTGGAACCACTATTCAGTGGAGAATAACCAGGAAGTTAAATAAATCTCATAGGAGTTGTGAGGAAGAAGATATCCCACTTTCTATCCAGATGATTCCAGATTAGCCTGTTCGGACATATGACAATAGCTTCATGATTCTTATCAAACCAGGATAAACCACGTTCTAAGAAGCTTTATTTGGAACCACTAATCAGTGGAGAATAACCAGGAAGTTGAATAAATCTCATAAGTGTTGTGAGCAAGAAGATATCCCACCTTCTATCCAGATGATTCCAGATTAGCCTGTTCGGACATATGGCAATATCTTCATGATTTTTATCAAACCAGGATGAACCACGATCTAAGAAGCTTTATTTGGAACCACTAATCAGTGGAGAATAACCAGGAAGTTGAATAAATCTCATAAGTGTTGTGAGCAACAAGATATCCCACCTTCTATGCAGATGATTACAGATTAGCCTGTTCGGACGTGTGCCATTATCTTCATGATTCTTATCAAACCAGGATGAACCACGATCTAAGAAGCTTTATTTGGAACCACTAATCAGTGGAGAATAACCAGGAAGTTGAATAAATCTCATAGGAGTTGTGAGTAAGAAGATATCCCACTGTCCAGATGATTCCAGATTAGCCTGTTCGGACATATGCCATTATCTTCATGATTCTTATCAAACCAGGTGAACCACGATATAAGAAGCTTTATTTGGAACCACTAATCAGTGGAGAATAACCAGGAAGTTGAATAAATATCATAAGTGTTGTGAGCAACAAGATATCCCACTTTCTATACAGATGATTCCAGATTAGCTTGTTCGGACATATGCCATTATCTTCATGATTCTTATCAAACCAGGATGAACCACGATCTAATAAGCTTTATTTGGAACCAATAATCAGTGGAGAATAACCAGGAAGTTGAATAGATCTCATAGGAGTTGTGAGGAAGAAGATATCCCACTTTCTATCCAGATGATTCCAGATTAGCCTGTTCGGACATATGGCAATAGCTTCATGATTCTTATCAAACCAGGATGAACCACGATCTAAGAAGCTTTATTTGGAACCACTACTCAGTAGAGAATAACCAGGAAGTTGAATAAATCTCATAGGAGTTGTGATTAAGAAGATATCCCACTTTCTGTCCAGATGATTCCAGATTAGCCTGTTCGGACATATGGCAATATCTTCATGATTCTTATCAAACCAGGATGAACCAATATGTAAGAAGATTGATTGGGAACCACTACTAAGTGGAGAATAACCAGGAAGTTGAATAAATCTCATAGAAGTAAAAAAAAAAAAAAAAATCTCATAGGAGTTGTGAGTAAGAAGATATCCCACTTTCTATCCAGATGATTCCAGATTAGCCTGTTCGGACATATGCCATTATCTTCATGATTCTTATCAAACCAGGATGAACCACGGTCTAAGAAGCTTTATTTGGAACCACTATTCAGTGAAGAATAACCAGGAAGTTAAATAAATCTCATAGGAGTTGTGAGTAAGAAGATATCCCACTTTCTATCCAGATGATTCCAGATTAGCCGGTTCGGACATAGGGCAATATATTCATGATTCTTATCAAACCAGGATGAACCACGATCTAAGAAGCTTTATTTGGAACCACTACTCAGTGGAGAATAACCAGGAAGTTGAATAAATCTCATAAGTGTTGTGAGCAAGAAGATATCCCACCTTCTATCCAGATGATTCCAGATTAGCCTGTTCGGACATAGGGCAATATATTCATGATTCTTATCAAACCAGGATGAACCACGATCTAAGAAGCTTTATTTGGAACCACTACTCAGTGGAGAATAACCAGGAAGTTGAATAAATCTCATAAGTGTTGTGAGCAAGAGGATATCCCACCTTCTATCCAGATGATTCCAGATTAGCCTGTTCGGACATATGGCAATAGCTTCATGATTCTTATCAAACCAGGATGAACCAATATGTAATAAGCTTTATTGGGAACCACTAATCAGTGGAGAATAACCAGGAAGTTGAATAAATATTATAGGAGTTGTGATTAAGAAGATATCCCACTTTTCTGTCCAGATGATTCCAGATTAGCCTGTTCGGACATAGGGCAATATATTCATGATTCTTATCAAACCAGGATGAACCACGATCTAAGAAGCTTTATTTGGAACCACTAATCAGTGGAGAATAACCAGGAAGTTGAATAAATCTCATAAGTGTTGTGAGCAACAAGATATCCCACCTTCTATCAAGATGATTCCAGATTAGCCTGTTCGGACATATGGCAATAGCTTCATGATTCTTATCAAACCAGGATGAACCAATATGTAATAAGCTTTATTGGGAACCACTAATCAGTGGAGAATAACCAGGAAGTTGAATAAATATTATAGGAGTTGTGATTAAGAAGATATCCCACTTTTCTGTCCAGATGATTCCAGATTAGCCTGTTCGGACATATGGCAATATCTTTATGATTCTTATCAAACCAGGATGAACCACGGTCTAAGAAGCTTTATTTGGAACGACTATTCAGTGGAGAATAACCAGGAAGTTAAATAAATCTCATAGGAGTTGTGAGGAAGAAGATATCCCACTTTCTATCCAGATGATTCCAGATTAGCCTGTTCGGACATATGACAATAGCTTCATGATTCTTATTAAACCAGGATGAACCACGATCTAAGAAGCTTTATTTGGGACCACTAATCAGTGGAGAATAACCAGGAAGTTGAATAAATCTCATAAGTATTGTGAGCAACAAGATATCCCACCTTCTATCCAGATGATTACAGATTAGCCTGTTCGGACATATGCCATTATCTTCATGATTCTCATCAAACCAGGATGAACCACGATCTAAGAAGCTTTATTTGGAACCACTAATCAGTGGAGAATAACCAGGAAGTTGAATAAATCTCATAAGTGTTGTGAGCAAGAGGATATCCCACCTTCTATCCAGATGATTCCAGATTAGCCTGTTCGGACATATGCCATTATCTTCATGATTCTTATCAAACCAGGATGAACCACGATCTAAGAAGCTTTATTTGGAACCACTAATCAGTGGAGAATAACCAGGAAGTTGAATAAATCTCATAGGAGTTGTGAGTAAGAAGATATCCCACTTTCTATCCAGTTGATTCCAGATTAGCATGTTCGGACATATGGCAATATCTTCATGATTCTTATCAAACCAGGATGAACCAATATATAAGAAGTTTGATTGGGAACCAATAATCAGTGGAGAATAACCAGGAAGTTGAATAAATCTCATAGGAGTTGTGAGTAAGAAGATATCCCACTTTCGATCCAGATGATTCCAGATAAGCCTGTTTGAACATATGCCATTATCTTCATGATTCTTATCAAACCAGGATGAACCACGATCTAAGAAGCTTTATTTGGAACCAATATTAAGTGGAGAATAACAAGGAAGTTGAATAAATCTCATAGGAGTTGTGAGTAAGAAGATATCCCACTTTCTATCCAGATGATTCCAGATTAGCTGTTCGGACATATGGCAATATCTTCATGATTCTTATCAAACCAGGATGAACCACGATCTAAGAAGCTTTATTTGGAACCACTAATCAGTGGAGAATAACCAGGAAGTTGAATAAATCTCATAGGAGTTGTAAGTAAGAAGATATCCCACTTTCTA
Organism: Raphanus raphanistrum x Raphanus sativus; assembly: GCA_019705995.1. Lineage (NCBI taxonomy): Eukaryota > Viridiplantae > Streptophyta > Magnoliopsida > Brassicales > Brassicaceae > Raphanus > Raphanus raphanistrum x Raphanus sativus. The sequence continues at coordinate 1,352,936 of CM034043.1, read as the reverse complement.
TCAAGATGATTCCAGATTAGCCTGTTCGGACATATGGCAATATATTCATGATTCTTATCAAACCAGGATGAACCACGATCTAAGAAGCTTTATTTGGAACCACTACTCAGTGGAGAACAACCAGGAATTTAAATAAATCTCATAGGAGTTGTGAGGAAGAAGATATCCCACTTTCAATACAGATGATTCAAGATTAGTCTGTTCGGACATATGGCAATAGCTTCATGATTCTTATCAAACCAGGATGAACCACGATCGAAGAAGCTTTATTTGGAACCACTAATCAGTGGAGAATAACCAGGAAGTTGAATAAATCTCATAGGAGTTGTGATTAAGAAGATATCCCACTTTTCTGTCCAGATGATTCCAGATTAGCCTGTTCGGACATATGGCAATATCTTCATGATTCTAATTAAACCAGGATGAACCATGATCTAAGAAGCTTTATTTGGAACCACTAATCAGTGGAGAATAACTAGGAAGTTGAATAAATCTCATAAGTGTTGTGAGCAACAAGATATCCCACCTTCTATCCAGATGATTACAGATTAGCCTGTTCGGACATATGCCATTATCTTCATGATTCTTATCAAACCAGGATGAACCACGATCTAAGAAGCTTTATTTGGAACCACTAATCAGTGGAGAATAACCAGGAAGTTTAATAAATCTCATAGGAGTTGTGAGTAAGAAGATATCCCACTTTCTATCCAGATGATTCCAGATTAGCCTAATCGAACATATGACAATATCTTCATGATTCTTATCAAACCAGGATGAACCAATATATAAGAAGCTTGATTGGGAACCACTAATCAGTGGAGAATAACCAGGAAGTTGAATAAATCTCATAGGAGTTGTGAGTAAGAGATGTCCCACTTTCTATCCAGATGATTCCAGATTAGCTGTTCGGACATATGGCAATATCTTCATGATTCTTATCAAACCAGGATGAACCACGATCTAAGAAGCTTTATTTGGAACCACCAATCAGTGGAGAATAACCAGGAAGTTGAATAAATCTCATAGGAGTTGTGAGTAAGAAGATATCCCACTTTCTATCCAGATGATTCCAGATTAGCCTGTTCGGACATATGGCAATATATTCATGATTCTTATCAAACCAGGATGAACCACGATCTAAGAAACTTTATTTGGAACCACTACTCAGTGGAGAATAACCAGGTAGTTAAATAAATCTCATAGGAGTTGTGAGGAAGAAGATATCCCACTTTCTATCCAGATGATTCCAGATTAGTCTGTTCGGACATATGGCAATAGCTTCATGATTCTTATCAAACCAGGATGAACCACGATCTAAGAAGCTTTATTTGGAACCACTATTCAGTGGAGAATAACCAGGAAGTTGAATAAATATCATAGGAGTTGTGAGTAAGAAGATATCCCACCTTCTATCCAGATGATTCCAGATTAGCTGTTCGGACATATGGCAATATCTTCATGATTCTTATCAAACCAGGATGAACCACGATCTAAAAAGCTTTATTTGGAACCACTAATCAGTGGAGAATAACCAGGAAGTTGAATAAATCTCATAAGTGTTGTGAGCAAGAAGATATCCCACCTTCTATCTAGATGATTCCAGATTAGCCTGTTCGGACATATGCCATTATCTTCATGATTCTTATCAAACCAAGATGAACTACGATCTAAGAAGCTTTATTTGGAACCACCAATCAGTGGAGAATAACCAGGAAGTTGAATAAATCTCATAGGAGTTGTGAGTAAGAAGATATCCCACTTTCTATCCAGACGATTCCAGATTAGCCTGTTCGGACATATGGCAATATATTCATGATTCTTATAAAACCAGGATGAACCACGATCTAAGAAACTTTATTTGGAACCACTACTCAGTGGAGAATAACCAGGAAGTTAAATAAATCTCATAGGAGTTGTGAGGAAGAAGATATCCCACTTTCTATCCAGATGATTCCAGATTAGTCTGTTCGGACATATGGCAATAGCTTCATGATTCTTATCAAACCAGGATGAACCACGATCGAAGAAGCTTTATTTGGAACCACTAATCAGTGGAGAATAACCAGGAAGTTGAATAAATCTCATAGGAGTTGTGATTAAGAAGATATCCCACTTTTCTGTCCAGATAATTCCAGATTAGCCTGTTCGGACATATGACAATAGCTTCATGATTCTTATTAAACCAGGATGAACCACGATCTAAGAAGCTTTATTTGGAACCACTAATCAGTGGAGAATAACCAGGAAGTTGAATAAATCTCATAAGTGTTGTGAGCAACAAGATATCCCACCTTTTATCCAGATTAGCTTGTTCGGACATATGGCAATATCTTCATGATTCTTATCAAACCAGGATGAACCAATATATAAGAAGTTTGATTGGGAACCACTAATCAGTGGAGAATAACCAGGAAGTTGAATAAATCTCATAGGAGTTGTGAGTAAGAAGATATCCCACTTTCTATCCAGATGATTCCAGATTAGCTGTTCGGACATATGGCAATATCTTCATGATTCTTATCAAACCAGGATGAACCACGATCTAAGAAGCTTTATTTGGAACCACTAATCAGTGGAGAATAACCAGGAAGTTGAATAAATCTCATAAGTGTTGTGAGCAAGAAGATATCCCACCTTCTATCTAGATGATTCCAGATTAGCCTGTTCGGACATATGCCATTATCTTCATGATTCTTATCAAACCAAGATGAACCACGATCTAAGAAGCTTTATTTGGAACCACCTATCAGTGGAGAATAACCAGGAAGTTGAATAAGTCTCATAGGAGTTGTGAGTAAGAAGATATCCCACTTTCTATCCAGATGATTCCAGATTAGCCTGTTCGGACATATGGCAATATATTCATGATTCTTATCAAACTAGGATGAACCACGATCTAAGAAGCTTTATTTGGAACCACTACTCACTGGAGAATAACCAGGAAGTTAAATAAATCTCATAGGAGTTGTGAGGAAGAAGATATCCCACTTTCTATCCAGATGATTCCAGATTAGTCTGTTCGGACATATGGCAATAGCTTCATGATTCTTATCAAACCAGGATGAACCACGATCGAAGAAGCTTTATTTGGAACCACTAATCAGTGGAGAATAACCAGGAAGTCGAATAAATCTCATAGGAGTTGTGATTAAGAAGATATCCCACTTTTCTATCCAGATGATTCCAGATTAGCATGTTCGGACATATGGCAATATCTTCATGATTCTTATCAAACCAGGATGAACCACGATCTAAGAAGCTTTATTTGGAACCACTACTCAGTGGAGAATAACCAGGGAGTTGAATAAATCTCATAAGTGTTGTGAGCAAGAAGATATCCCACCTTCTATCCAGATGATTCCAGATTAGCCTGTTCGGACATATGCCATTATCTTCATGATTCTTATCAAACCAGGATGAACCACGATCTAAGAAGCTTTATTTGGAACCACTAATCAGTGGAGAATAACCAGGAAGTTGAATAAATATCATAGGAGTTGTGAGTAAGAAGATAACCCACTTTCTATCCAGATGATCCCAGATTAGTCTGTTCGGACATATGGCAATAGCTTCATGATTCTTATCAAACCAGGATGAACCACGATCGAAGAAGCTTTATTTTGAACCACTAATCAGTGAAGAATAACCAGGAAGTTGAATAAATCTCATAGGAGTTGTGAGTAAGAAGATATCCCACTTTCTATCCAGATGATTCCAGATAAGCATGTTTGAACATATGCCATTATCTTCATGATTCTTATCAAACCAGGATGAACCACGATCTAAGAAGCTTTATTTGGAACCACTATTCAGTGGAGAATATCCAGAAAGTTAAATAAATCTCATAGGAGTTGTGAGTAAGAAGATATCCCACTTTCTATCCAGATGATTCCAGATTAGCTGTTCGGACATATGGCAATATCTTCATGATTCTTATCAAACCAGGATGAACCACGATCTAAGAAGCTTTATTTGGAACCACTAATCAGTGGAGAATAACCAGGAAGTTGAATAAATCTCATAGGAGTTGTGAGGAAGAAGATATCCCACTTTCTATCCAGATGATTCCAAATTAGTCTGTTCGGACATATGGCAATAGCTTCATGATTCTTATCAAACCAGGATGAACCACGATCGAAGAAGCTTTATTTGGAACCAATAATCAGTGGAGAATAACCAGGAAGTTGAATAAATCTCATAGGAGTTGTGATTAAGAAGATATCCCACTTTTCTGTCCAGATGATTCCAGATTAGCCTGTTCGGACATATGGCAATATCTTCATGATTCTTATCAAACCAGGATGAACCATGATCTAAGAAGCTTTATTTGGAACCACTAATCAGTAGAGAATAACCAGGAAATTGAATAAATCTCATAAGTTTTGTGAGCAACAAGATATCCCACCTTCTATCCAGATGATTACAGATTAGCCTGTTCGGACATATGCCATTATCTTCATGATTCTTATCAAACCAGTATGAACCACGATCTAAGAAGCTTTATTTGGAACCACTAATCAGTGGAGAATAACCAGGAAGTTGAATAAATCTCATAGGAGTTATGAGTAAGAAGATATCCCACTTTCTATCCAGATGATTCCAGATTAGCCTAATCGGACATATGGCAATATATTCATGATTCTTATCAAACCAGGATGAACCACGATCTAAGAAGCTTTATTTGGAACCATTACTCAGTGGAGAATAACCAGGAAGTTGAATAAATCTCATAAGTGTTGTGAGCAAGAAGATATCCCACCTTCTATACAGATTATTCCAGATTAGCCTGTTCGGACATATGCCATTATCTTCATGATTCTTATCAAACATGGATGAACCACGATCTAAGAAGTTTTATTTGGAACCACTAATCAGTGGACAATAACCAGGAAGTTGAATAAATCTCATAAGTGTTGTGAGCAACAAGATATCCCACCTTCTATCCAGATGATTCCAGATTAGCCTGTTCGGACATATGGCAATATCTTCATGATTCTTATCAAACCAGGATGAACCAATATGTAAGAAGCTTGATTGGGAACCACTACTCAGTGGAGAATAACCAGGAAGTTGAATGAATCTCATAGGAGTTGTGAGTAAGAAGATATCCCACTTTATATCCAGATGATTCCAGATTAGCCTGTTCGGACATATGGCAATATATTCATGATTCTTATCAAAACAGGATGAACTACGATCTAAGAAGCTTTATTTGGAACCACTACTCAGTGGAGAATAACCAGGAAGTTGAATAAATCTCATAAGTGTTGTGAGCAACAAGATATCCCACCTTCTATCCAGATGATTCCAGATTAGCCTGTTCGGACATATGCCATTTTCTTCATGATTCTTATCAAACCAGGATGAACCACGATCTAAGAAGATTTATTTGGAACCACTAATCAGTGGAGAATAACCAGGAAGTTGAATAAATCTCATAAGTGTTGTGAGCAACAAGATATCCCACCTTATATCCAGATGATTCCAGATTAGCCTGTTCGGACATATGGCAATATCTTCATGATTCTTATCAAACCAGGATGAACCAATATGTAAGAAGCTTTATTGGGAAACACTAATCAGTGGAGAATAACCAGGAAGTTGAATAAATCTCATAGGAGTTGTGATTAAGAAGATATCCCACTTTTATGTCCAGATGATTCCAGATTAGCCTTTTTGAACATATGTCATTATCTTCATGATTCTTATCAAACCAGGATGAACCACGATCTAGGAAGCTTTATTTGGAAACATTATTCAGTGGAGAATAACCAGGAAGTTAAATAAATCTTGTAGGAGTTGTGAGTAAGAAGATATCCCACATTCTATCCAGATGATTCCAGATTAGCCTGTTCGGACATATGGCAATATCTTCATGATTCTTATCAAACCAGGATGAACCATGATCTAAGAAGCTTTATTTGGAACCACTACTCAGTGGAGAATAACCAGGAATTTGAATAAATCTCATAAGTGTTGTGAGCAAGAAGATATCCCACTTTTCTGTCCAGATGATTCCATATTAGCCTGTTCGGACATAGGGCAATATATTCATGATTCTTATCAAACCAGGATGAACCACGATCTAAGAAGCTTTATTTGGAACCACTACTCAGTGGAGAATAACCAGGAAGTTGAATAAATCTCATAAGTGTTGTGAGCAAGAAGATATCCCACCTTCTATCCAGATGATTCCAGATTAGCCTGTTCGGACATATGCCATTATCTTCATGATTCTTATCAAACCAGGATGAACCACGATCTAAGAAGCTTTATTTGGAACCACTAATCAGTGGAGAATAACCAGGAAGTTGAATAAATCTCATAAGTGTTGTGAGTAAGAAGATATCCCACTTTCTATCCAGATGATTCTAGATTAGTCTGTTCGGACATATGGCAATACCTTCATGATTTTTATCAAACCAGGATGAACCACGATCGAAGAAGCTTTATTTGGAACCACTAATCAGTGGAGAATAACCAGGAAGTTGAATAAATCTCATAAGTGTTGTGAGCAAGAAGATATCCCACCTTCTATCCAGATGATTCCATATTAGCCTGTTCGGACATATGCCATTATCTTCATGATTTTTATCAAACCAGGATGAACCACGGTCTAAGAAGCTTTATTTGGAACCACTATTCAGTGGAGTATAACCAGGAATTTAAATAAATCTCATAGGAGTTGTGAGTAAGAAGATATCCCACTTTCTATCCAGATGATTCCAGATTAGCCTGTTCGGACATAGGGCAATATATTCATGATTCTTATCAAACCAGGATGAACCACGATCTAAGAAGCTTTATTTGGAACCACTACTCAGTGGAGAATAACCAGGAAGTTGAATAAATCTCATAAGTGTTGTGAGCAAGAAGATATCCCACCTTCTATCCAGATGATTCCAGATTAGCCTGTTCGGACATATGCCATTATCTTCATGATTCTTATCAAACCAGGATGAACCACGATTTAAGAAGCTTTATTTGGAACCACTAATCAGTGGAGAATAACCAGGAAGTTGAATAAATCTCATAAGTGTTGTGAGTAACAAGATATCCCACCTTCTATCCAGATGATTCCAGATTAGCCTGTTCGGACATATGGCAATAGCTTAATGATTCTTATCAAACCAGGATGAACCAATATGTAAGAAGCTTTATTGGGAAACACTAATCAGTGGAGAATAACCAGGAAGTTGAATAAATCTCATAGGAGTTGTGATTAAGAAGATATCCCACTTTTATGTCCAGATGATTCCAGATTAGCCTGTTTTTACATATGACAATATCTTCATGATTCTTCTCAAACCAGGATGAACCAATATGTAAGAAGCTTGATTGGGAACCACTAATCAGTGGAGAATAACCAGGAAGTTGAATAAATCTCATAGGAGTTGTGAGTAAGAAGATATCCCACTTTCTATCCAGATGATTCCAGATTAGCCTGTTCGGACATATGTCATTATCTTCATGATTCTTATCAAACCAGGATAAACCACGGTCTAAGAAGCTTTATTTGGAACCACTATTCAGTGGAGAATAACCAGGAAGTTAAATAAATCTCATAGGAGTTGTGAGGAAGAAGATATCCCACTTTCTATCCAGATGATTCCAGATTAGCCGGTTTGGACATATGACAATAGCTTCATGATTCTTATTAAACCAGGATGAATCACGATCTAAGAAGTTTTATTTGGAACCACTAATCAGTGGAGAATAACCAGGAAGTTGAATAAATCTCATAAGTGTTGTGAGCAACAAGATATCCCACCTTCTATCCAGATGATTACAGATTAGCCTGTTCGGACATATGCCATTATCTTCATGATTCTCATCAAACCAGGATGAACCACGATCTAAGAAGCTTTATTTGGAACCACTAATCAGTGGAGAATAACCAGGAAGTTGAATAAATCTCATAGGAGTTGTGAGTAAGAAGATATCCCACTTTCTATCCAGATGATTCCATATTAGCCTGTTCGGACATATGGCAATATCTTCATGATTCCTATCAAACCAGGATGAACCAATATATAAGAAGTTTGATTGGGAACCACTAATCAGTGGAGAATAACCAGGAAGTTGAATAAATCTCATAGGAGTTGTGAGTAAGAAGATATCCCACTTTCTATCCAGATGATTCCAGATAAGCCTGTTCGGACATATGGCAATATATTCATGATTCTTATCAAACCAGGATGAACCACGATCTAAGAAGCTTTATTTGGAACCACTACTCAGTGGAGAATAACCAGGAAGTTAAATAAATGTCATAGGAGTTGTGAGGAAGAAGATATCCCACTTTCTATCCAGATGATTCCAGATTAGTTTGTTCGGACATATGGCAATAGCTTCATGATTCTTATCAAACCAGGATGAACAAGATCGAAGA